>WOGO01002850.1:0-15163 GCA_015342085.1 Leptinotarsa defecta | reverse complement strand
TTCTGGTTTTGACTGCGAAATGATCCTAAACTGTTTTGAACCGTCCCGAATAGTTTTTGCTCTCGAGGCTGAATTTGCTAGGATGTTTTTTTATTTATTTTATTTGAATAATTGATGATTGAGGTTAGATAAAATTTGAACTGACTATAAGGATACGTTACATAACAAAATGGACATGATCAATAGTATTTTTTCGTCTTCATCTCTCCATATATATGATAGGTGGCATAGTGGTCTCCTCAAAAATGTTCTGGTTTTAACCAGTGTCCGAGACTATTTCGGACTGTTTGAGATTTTTGCTTGTACGCATCATGTGTTGCGCTGTTTCCACACAGTTTTGGATTTTAGAACCAGAACAAACCTACCAACACCTTATAATGCATTTGTCCATAGTATACTGGAATATGGTGTAATAATATGGTCTCCTTATTTTTCAGTTCACAAAAATTTAATTGAAAAGGTACAGAAAAAATTCTTAAAATTTCTTCCTTTCAAAAAACATGGTGAATATATTTTTGATCTAAGTTATCATACTTCCTTGAATGAATTTAAATTCACAACCTTAGAATATAAAAGAAAACTTGCTTTTCTATTATTTCTCTATGAGCTAATACATAATAAAGTAGACGATAATGAAAAGAGAAATGAAAATTTTTATGTTTTCTACCACTTTTATTTGTAACTAACGTTACTGCAGTTTCGTACTATATAGACATTCTCAAACTTATACAATAAACTAAAAATGATTCATTACATTCGCTAATATATACCAATCAGGTACTTGATTGACTACCTGAATTTACAGTCCTTCAGACTAGGAAAAAATTATTTGACGTTTTCAAACCATTCCTTGGCATGCAACCACAAGTTTCCGGATCTAAATCATATGGAAATTCTGCACTATGCAAGGAAGGGTTGAAAACTCAATTATTTAGAATCCTTGAAAATTCACAAGCATAAACATTGCGGGTGCAACCTGTTAAATGATCAAATCGATTCAATTTACTCTCCAGTTTTTAAATTGGCACATCCGCATTGTGAACTGTAAATTCAGGTACTCAATCAAGTACCTGAATGGTATATATTGGCGAATGTAATGAATCATTGTTAGTTCATTGTATTAATTTGAGAATGTCCATATAGAATGAAACTGCGGTAACGTTAATTACAATTAAAAGTGGTAAAAAACACAGAAATTTTCATTTCTCTTTTCACGTTGAAGAATATCTCAATACTAACTTCATAGTCAAAAAAATTCAACCATGAATTATTGATTCGTTGTGAACAGTGTGTGGTAGTCAAAAACTCAGAGATGAGGCAGACGTGACAGATTTTTAAGACTCCTTTCTGACATGAAGGAAGTTTTCATTTCTCTTTTCATTATGATCTCCTACCATGTAGTAACAGCTACATTCATCAATTTATATTCTTCAACTATTGTATCGCCTTCAGCTTCTGGCTGAGTTATTATATTTTTTGAGATGGTAATAATATCTCGTAGTAAATTGTGTTAGACCGAATTATTGAAGAAACCATTTAGAAATCGTATAACTAACACAACCCAAATATTGAGTGATTTCTCTAATGTAGTTGGTAATCTAAGTCTTTATCATTTCTGACAGTCAAATTGGGCATTTGCAATATGACTACCGTATTTATTCACGAACCAATCAATCAATCTACATCCCTTCCTTTTGTTCTTTTGTTATACGGAGATCATGTTCGTATATCCCATATCTGCGTGTAAGGCATAATATTCTCCTGAAATTCATTACCAGGGATATTATTCCATGTATATAATAATGATTATCGATCCAATAATCCGATTGGTATCATGACGAACATTTCACAACTGATACTTACGCACGACCTGAGACTGTTTCGTAATTGCCTCATCCTGAACAACATGGGATTGATCAGAACAGAACACGAATTGATGATGGGAGAGGAATAGTGAGAATTGAATATGTTGAACGTGAACCTTTTTTTTTTCATTTTAACGATTCGAGTTTTTCTCAACAATATAATGGAATTATATGTTATGTTGATTACGTAAAAATTGCTTTGTGGCATTTGTTTTTCTCCAATTATTACATGTCAATAGATATATCTTGCGAAAATTTAGGATCCGTCCAAACATCATCAATCATCAAATCATCAGCAAAAATTGGATTATTGATTTTATTAGCTATAATACCACTGTACAGTTGTACATTTTCCAGATAGTAGAATCTGTGGTAATCGAGTTCTTGCAGTTCTCTTTCAAATGAATTGATTTTATAGTGGTCGATCGGTAGCCGGGCGATTAGACGTGGGTGCTTTATTCACTCAATCAATCGACCGACGTGTGAGTTGATGGTTCAACCCCCAGGCTGAATGCTCGATTTTCACTTGCTATCGTCCAATCTGTGTTAAGAATCACATGTTAAAAGGTGAGACCTCGTTAATCCTTAGCTCGCGCAATTTTCGACTTCTGAGGGTTGTCGTTCGTAGGGGTGCACTAGCTGGTTAAAAAAAACATATTCTAAATATAATTTTTTTAAACGTGCTTGCTGATGATTTTTTCCACTACCATATTTCATTATCAAGGTACTGTATTCAACAACACTTTGTTATACATATTTGTGATAGTCAAGAAAGACATAAACTGTTTGATTTTATTTTTCGATTAGAGGATTATTCTGATTCTATTTGAAGGTGATTGACAATTTTTCCTGATGAATTTTATTCGTTCGGACTTCCATTGTCTGATATTATATGAAATGCTTTGGAATCCATGAAAGAACTAATTAAAAAAAAAATTAAAAAGGAATAGCTGAAAATAACAATTATATTGAGCAAGAAACCTGAAATGAAATTACAATGAAATAAAATACAAGTAAAAAAAGAACAAATCAACAAAAATTAAAAATAAAAAGCTAAGAGATTTCAAGCCAAGTTACTTCACAACGTTTCGATTATTAATATCCACAATCATCACCTGAAGACGATCCTTTTGAGCGTATTGCGTGTGTTCTTCTCTCATCCAGTGAGGATTTTCCGTTGACCAGTGGCGGCAATTTTGCTATTAGCATGACCGATAAGAGACGAAGTACACTCATCAGAAAACAACGTCTTCTAATTAGATGATATTGTTATCCACCGTGTCCATCATTTGATATGTTTACTATCGATGTATGGCTAACATTGAATTTAGTGGATGCCTGTCTACCCGATGTATGTGGGTTTTCCTCAAACTCAAGCATCACATCTAATTTGAGTTCATCACTCATTGCATTAGCAGCTGCTTTTTTTATCTGCCCCACATGACTAAGCTCGCGAAACTGCTTCTCTATTCTGCTTATTGTTCCTTGAGATGTGGGTGGTAAACTGAGAAATGTCATGAAATTGGCGAGCCACTTCCTGTTGTGTTCGGGTTTTATCTCCATAACCAATCATTTATATAACTGTTATTTTATGCATTTTCGTTAATCTAACCGTTTGTCAGACTTGAGGTTAACGAACTTTAAAATTAAATTAAAATACTGGCAACTGATGTTGTTACATACAAAACAAGTTGACAAGGCATTTTAAACTTACGTTGCCACGGAAATTTACAGGTTTTTGAAGAATACCATCTGAAAAGAACATCGCAACATTAAATAAGTTTTGAGTGTATTGCACATGATTTTAATTCATTTTATTCCAATTGTTGCAATAAATTCGAAAGCGATGGCATTTTTGAATGAAGAATGAAGAAACCTTCCAAACGATATGTCACAAGCCTATACTTCCCATTTAAAAAATTGGGAGTTGTATCTGTCATCCAACGGGGGTTGAAGGTAGGGGTAGTATTTTTTCGTTGAAGTATGTCAGATTATAATTCAAATTTGACATGTTTCGGGATTTTGTAGGAATATGTACCGTAACCGAAATAATGAATTTGTTCCATTTGGCTTTTACACACTGTATACATTTACGTCAACACATTTTCAATAAACTCACCAGGTAACATTCCATTTTACAGTTGGCAGCTTCTCATTTGAGCCTTTTATTAAATTTACTTCGAGACCTGAATATTCTGAAAACATTATTTTATATCAAGCGTCCTCTTTGTCGAATTTCATAAACATCATCAACTTGTGTTCCTTCACCCAAACGAATTCATCGGAAACAAAATCAAACTGAATAATACATAAATAATGATTCAGTTTTATTGAAACCCCGTCATCTGGAATACAATGCGCATACTTCAAACAAAGTTTTTGTTGTTTTTCGATCGATTGCATGCAATTACGTCCTAAAATAAACTGTCATTCAGAGCTCAACGTTCCAATAACTGAACTGACGAAAGAGTTGTTATCCAATTACGATGGTAGTTCTTTCGTCGAGTCGATCAATTTGAAGTTATGTTGCAGGATTTCACAGTCGATGTTTGTCATAATATTCAGCTGTACACTGGGATGATGTCAACAATATCTGATGTTGCCTTTTCAGTGGTCGTAAAAAACTGATACGGTTAAAATCAGAGTATTTGCAATATTATCCAGTTCAGTTTGATCTTCCTTTCGAAGGCTTTAAAAGGTCTGTCCCTTTGAAGACGCCAGCAATAATCCGCCAACATGTGAGTGTCCCATTTCCCCTGATACCTTTCTTCCATCGTTATGATATTTTGGTGAAAGCGTTCTTCTTGTTCGTCAATAAGATCACCAAGATTTTCTGGGAAACGGTCTGAGTGGCTGTGGAGGAAATGAACTTCAATACTCATATGACAACCGTGTTTGTTAAAATTGTCATGGTAATTTTCCGATTTATTGTTTCCAAAAAAATTTTTCACAACTTTCACAAAAGAGCACCATGCATTACTCTCAATTTCAGTCATCTATTCTGTATTTTATTATTGTCTTATCTGAGGCCCATCAAATATTCCGGCTTTCAATTTTTCTTTACTAAGTGCAGGGAATTTGCTGGACAAGTATTCAAAATAAGGACGATTCTGGTCTAGGGCCTTTACAAATTGTTTCATCAGCCCTAGTTTAATATGAAACGGAGGTAATTTTATTTTCTCTCGGTCGACCAATGCTTCGTTAACTTCGTTAGCTTTTCTTTGAACTAAAGCATCTCTAGAACGCCATTTTCTTCTACTCCAGTATTGGTACTTAGCCCTGCTATCCCAAAGACACAGGAAACAAGGGTATATTGTATAGCCACCTTGTTGTCCCAGTTCACCATCTCGAAATCAATACAGATCGCCCACTGATGTTGGTTATAGTTGATGATTTTAGCACCAGCGACATTGTTCAGTATTCTTCTTTCAGTTTTGTAGAATACCCAATTGGTATATTTCCATATGTGTTGCCATTATATAGAAGGACACACTATAAACTCAGTTTGGAACTAACGATAAAAAGACCCCAGTAATCTGGTGTATACTCCGATACACCCTTCAATATTGTTACAAAAACCATATCATCTTACTGAGAAAAAAATGGCAAAAGATCTTTTTCTCTGGTAACGTAGGTAGGCTGCTGAATATTGGAATGGGTATATGCTCAAGCTGATGTGGAATTGGTCTTATTGCTGAATCCAGGTTAGAATATGTCCACGTATGTAGATTGTTAAGATTGATGCCCTTCATATCCACAAGACAGAAATAGCAATCGTCAAAATTATTTTTTGGTTCCCTCCAGACCATTGGAACACCAAACTTTAAACATTTTCGTTGTCGTTTCATTCACCGTCGCAAGTTTTCAAGACAAGTTTTGCACACTACATGTGGAACCCAGGATTCATCTTGATCTCCTAAATGAAAACCAAAATAGGCTTGATATGCCCTTTTTATAAAATCAAACTGGTTTTCTACTTTCCTTAACAATGTAGTCGCCACATATGTAGCAAAAAACGTTCGGGTTATTCACACAACAACACCTGCTTGTAGAAGCCATGGATTTCAGTTGTCATAAACAAACTCTCGTAACGAACTTAAGTTCAGACTGAATTTTACAATGGAATGCAGTCGACTTTATAGGGATTTGTTAAGGCCATTTACGAGAAAATACTATTACTTATCGGACATTAGGTAAGAAGCAATTAGCGCTAATTTCATGTTATCGGCATTTCCAATAATTACACTTCGATTAGAAGTCTTCAGTATGCATTGTTGAGTTTGTTTATAGACATATTGCAATTATAGTGGTGGAATATACAGAAATGTAAGAATATTTAAATATTTGATGAGAATGTTATATCTCGAAAACTAGAGCTGATACAAAGAAAAGGTTTGTATTTTTGGAATCAGCACAGATGAGTTAACCAAAATCAGTTGATTTTTTTTCGGCAGCAAGAGAAAAAAAAATTTTTGTTGGTGGGATGTCAACTTTCTAGTCGAACATATCAGTGAGAGGTTTATTGATCTCAAACCATTCTTATTGATGTATTGAAGTTATAAAAACAGTATAAGTTGATAGAACGAGATGTTTATCCTATAATGAACTAGAAAAAAGTCAGGTATTATGCAGAAAAAGATTCACGGGTTTTGCATTACCATAATGCACCTGCTCACTCGTCATTGGGTAATTTTTTACCAAAATCAACACCGTAGCCAAGCCATAGCCGCCGTATTCACTAGATTTGGTTTCCTGTGAATTTTTTCTGTTTCCAAGATTGAAGAGACACATGTAAGGATGACGTTTTGCGACGATAAAAACTGAATTGCTGAGGAGCTCATGGACATACCAATTGGTCTCTTTATTTACAAAACTACTTCAATGCTCTTTAATTCTTTGGAAAAATGTTCTCCCTGTTTGCCTAATATATACTTTTATGCAAGAGCCACAAGTAAACTCATATACTCCTGATCTATCCAACACCGAAGTTTTGTCTTTATTATTTTCATTGAATTTACTTAGACTTTTATTCGTTCTGTAAGCTACGTTTACGCATTCTTCCTTTGAAATACGGTCAATATTATTGGTTGGTCAATCCAAATTTGACAATGTCCTATAACTGACGTTATCGCATCATGAATATGGGTAGTCCTGGTCCACGGCTTTTTTGGTTTTTTGGAAATAATATCTACATCATAACCGTTGTTGACAGCAATTTGTTTGATCAAACTCAGCTCTGTCTGGAAATTACTCTCTGACAGTGGAATATTCAATAGTATGTGAATGCAGCAACTTTTTGTCAGTAAGGGCGTGTGGAAGAATTATATATTATAATGTCTGTGTAAAATGGTTCTGGAAAGTTGCAAATTCATGTTTATTGTTATTTTGCATAATGTCTATGTCAAGGTAATTCATTGAATTATTCACCTCCCTCTCAGTGATGAATTTCATTGATGGGTGAAAAGTTACATAGACAAAACTCCAGGATCATTCGATGTGAGAAAACGATAATCGGTAATATATAAAGAGATACAGATAACGAGATGGAGGATAGCGGATCATATTTCAAAATGAACTAGTGATCATACAATAAAATGAAGTGAATAAAAATTGTCGCCGAAGAACCTCACGGAAAAAGGACAAGAATCCGCATATATTATTTCAACAGGTAACAAGTGTATTTTGAATAGCTCCATGAAAATGGATCGTACCTGTTACCAATAATAAGCAGGAAGGTTGAAAACAAATTTTCTGAAAAAACAATGCTTTCAGGCCAGTTTCAGCTCACCTACATAGTAGAAAACAGGAAACAATTACTACCTTGGCTAATATCACGAAGGGCGTTGAATTATATCTTAAGGTATCAGTGCAGGATTCTTAACGGAAGTGATTTCTGGATGAGCTGTTGGCGATTCAACTGCCAGAATCGAATTTCAATTTTCGATACACACTTGTATACGATTTTTGGTTATTTGGCCACTCGTCAGCGCAAAATAGTGCTCATTGTCAATGAATATCAATGATTTTCTATTAGATTTTCAATTATAAGAATTTGAAAGTCCCTACTAATTCGAGTAGGTGATTTTACTAGTATATTTTTCAAAAACGATACCATCTGTATCAAACATTACCAATATTCATGAAAAATTTGGATTAGGACCCTACTTATCACCTACTTCAAAGTTGACTCTGTACTGGAGGTTGTTTTCACCCATACGCACACCTTTTTCATTTTGAGAAGGTGTAGAAATCAGGTTTTTCCTTGAAAAGTTCCAAAAGTTAACTGTCAAAACAAATAGGGCAATTTGAAGTAAATAATTACATCGTACGTAGCGCCCTCTAGCTGTTACATGAAAATTAATACAAAATTATGATTTTTCGCGTCAAAAAAACCCTGCTCAGAAATATATCACTTGAATATTTCAACTCATTTTAACGTACTGTATTGTGTACCAAGCCTGTGAATGATATCTGATTCATTTCCATAACGAATGTTCGGAGTACGAACCAAATTGGCAAAAGTTCATGTATTTCAATGTTTACATTAGAGTAGTTGTTTCAAGGGGGCTTTTTCTTCCCGTTTGTGTCTGGAAGTTACTTCTTTGCATAATCTAAACATCTTCATAAGGAGTTTACATTGAAATTGACTGCTTTTTTCTGAAGATCCCCACATTTTTTTTATTGAAGATGGAGAAGTATAAAACCAGAACTTTTATTTCCCAAAAGTTAATCTCTCCTGAGAGTACATCCCTTTCAATCTATACGGAAATATTTTTTAATTAAACTTATTTCTTTCAAAATTGAGCATTATAATTCGGTCGAATTCCAAAAGATCATTGCAAGTACAGAAATGAAGTGGTTTTCAAATCAATTTACATCCACATACTCGTTTACGGAAACGTAACATATCGATTTCAAAAATCAAATTCACGAAAACTTCATAACTCTGCGGCAATGATTTTAGGTTGGTTTTGAAAAACTTGGTAATCTATTGAAATTTCCAGTTCGTGAACTTTTTTTCAGAAACATCATTCAAATTCCAAAGTTGTGAGTAGAAATTGCTATAATGTAGAATTGCGATATGTAGAATTTAGAGCTCTGACTCGGAACGAATCTACTGAAAACACTTTTTCCACACCAAGATAAAAGTTCTGTTTTTCGACGTGCATTTCGTTAGCCAATTGTGCATAATCAGAAAATGACAAATGGCTAGCCTAGACTTATGACTAAGTTGGTTAGCAAAACGTACATGAAGAGACAGTATTTTCATTGGTATGATGTGAGAAAAATTTTATCAACAAATTGTAATCACGTCTCCGCTTCGAATGGACTATTATAATTCACTTCAATCCCTGTTGGTTAACTCAGGTTTGAATTGTCAATTCAGGATGTCTTCAGAAACATCTCACGTACAATAATTATGGATGATTAAAGTCATCTCTATTGCCTCTTAAACGGGATTCAAAGAGTTCTCTTCAAAGTTAGGAAATTCTTCAGCCATGAAAATTTTCTGTCGCAGAAGGCAATTAAGACAGCGATCAAATATCGTCTCAAATATAAATCCTTTTCTAATAAGCAGAATTATATTCCGCTCAGAATACAGATCTTCGCAATAAAACCGCACTTAGCGAAGATAAACTTCTCCGCAAATCCAATTTCGGCAGGATAAAAACAATTCCATTTTCAATACACACTTCTCTACTTTGGAATAATACCAAGCACGAACTCCTTTATGGGCAGAATCGTAGTTTGTAATCCACCACAAATCAGTCTCCGGACATACGGTCTCCAGTTTATAAACAATAGGCTCGCAGCACGACTTCAAAACGATTTTTGAAGTTTCACTACTGGATAAGAGTAACACATGGGCTGGAAAGTCCCGGGCCTAAGGAGGAAAATGCATTTTTCTTCAAAATTGGCTTCACTCATCAACGTAATCTCCATCAGGAACCACAGAATCATTCCAGCTCGGCTCTGAATTTCAACACCACTTTTGTAGAACGATTTATCTTTTGCCACAAAATCCTCTCCATTAGAGCAAAATTTCTTACCGGCGAGCATTTTTTGAGGTCTGCGAACAGAAAAAAGTCGCTGGAGGCCAGACTTCATACAATTTTGCCATTGTTTCAATTGACTTGTAACACGATACGTTGTCTTAATGGAACATAATTATTATTTTGCCATATGCGGTCGTTAATTAGCAATTTCGGCCTTCAAACGCTTCAATAACGCCAAGTATACAATATTCACTGCTGATGGTATTTCTCTTTTCAAGATAGATGAATATTACACAGCACACATCCCAAAACACCGACGTCATAATCTTTCCAGCCGAATGTTGTGCTTTCGGGCGCTTTGGACGAGGTTCAACATTTCCTCTCCAGTCAAATGACGATCGTTTTGATTCCGGAGTGAAGTGACGGATCCATGTTTCATCTATTGCCACATATCGATGCAAACATTCTAGTTTGTTCTCTTCCTTGTAAGGCTCTTGCTGGCTTCTAGCCAAAGTCTGTTCCACTTTGGATTTACCATTCTGTTGAAGGTCATTTTTGAAGATGCCTAGTTTTTTCTCGAGACCTTGCTTTGTATTATAGGGCTCGAAAGCACGGTCTACTAGAGTTTTGATGATTCCTCTCTTGGTCGATTGATGGTGGTTGAATTCCTGGTTCAGATACTGTACCGTGTAAGTAGGTTTTCGGTATACAGATATTTTCCATTTGGTGTCGGTCCTCTTCATCAGTACGTCTAAGAATGGCAATTCGTTGTGGACTTCCTTCTCCATTGTAAAAGTGATGGAAGGACTCACGTTGTTGATGTGCCTCAGGAAGGTGTCTAGTTCTGTATTCTCATGGTTCCATATTATGAAGATGTCGTCAACGTATCTCAAGTCGACTCGGGGCTTTTTCATTGACCAGAGTTTCAAACCACACCATATATATATATATATGTTAGCCACTGTCATCGGTTATAGCCAAACGCGGACTGCGATTCCAAGAATTGCATTCATCGGATACCCATACATCATACATGAATCAGGGAAGCTAAGAGGCCATTGGAAGTTCACATTGTCGAGCACAAGAAACACACACAGCGAGGAGAAACCAACAAATCAGAACTAGCAAAGCATGTTTGGATTCATCAACATAAAATCAAGTGGTCTCAAGCTGAATTCATCCACAAGGAGGAACACTAGTTTGGGAGAAATTTCAGAGAAGCCGCATGTTCTCAAACAACGCATTCAACCAAGCTAGCGTAGAGATACGCAACATATGGAAACCTGTATCAAGCGGAACACGACCAACTCCCGCCAAACGGTCAGCTCGAATTATCTTTAGTCAGATTTTGGAGGAATAAGTCCAGTCATCACCCGAAAACTGTGGATAGAATAGAATAGAATAGAACTTTATTGGTCACGTTACATATCCATACAATACATTTGTAGTAAGTCAGTGTTTCACCTTTCGGAACAAGAATTGAGATAGTGTAAAATTCAAATAGAAAGATCAATGCTTCCACTGTAAATAGGAACATCTTACAAACATATGAATATACATATACCCCCATAAGCTCATCCTACACGACAAATAGTAAAATATACCTACAATACAATATTAAAAAAAAGAAAGAGTATATACTATACAATTATCTAAAATTGTTGAAAATCACACTGAACCTCAATATCAAATGGAGTTGTTGTTCCAAGGAGCTTTGAGAAATTCATTGATGGAATAAAAATAATACTTTAATATTAGCACTTTGTATTTTCTCTTGAATAATCCTAAAGGCAGTTGTTTCAAACTAGTGGGTAACTTGTATAGCTGCAGTTTAGGTGAGTTATTCCTGGACACGTCAAGTCGATAAAAAGGTATTTTGGACAGATTTGCTGATCTCGTATTATGATTATGGGATTCAGATATGTTCGAATAACAATGTCTGTTTTTGAGAAAATCTATCACGACAGGCAAGTGATCTGAGAATGTATTAATGAGTAGTACGCAGAGAGCAGAGTGTTAATGCTAACAACCTTTTCTAGTTGTTGCATTAGATAAATAGAGCTCGATATTTTCTTACTAAGTTGTTCTATGTGCCTGGACCAGTTCAGTTTATCATCCAAAACAATTCCAAGCAATGTGACCTCATTACCTGCCGCAACGTTATGATTTGTATAGTAGTAGTAATAGTGATAAGTCGTCTGGGTTTCGTTCAGGTTGGAACCTGGCTCCCTCACCCTTTCAACTGATGTTTGTCAGAGGGACAAATGGGTCATGACTGGGATGGCGACATGAATGTCCTCAGACATCAGTGCCGCTCTTCACGGTGTACCCCTACCTGACTGGGGTGAGAAGGATAAAAAGATTGTTCATCTTTCAACGAAGGACATAGGGGCCTCAATAGATAGAGTGTTGGGACCTTATATATCGAGAGAAGTCGTCTACAGCATAATCCATAACTTCCCTAACTAACGGATTTGAAAACTAGTGAGCAAACTAATCAATTTGGTCACAGTGCAAAATTTCCGTACCATTTTAATACGGGAACTTATGGTTGCATGTCAGATGGTAAGAGTACGGTTCTGCCGAACTCTAAAATCCTGTCTTCAGACAGATCCCAGCAGGACAGGCACAAAGTATATGCTATGCTGTTTCATCATTAATGAGGTAGTCGGATAGTCAAGGTTCAAGATTCCTACTTTGATACACGGACAACCTTCCCATATGAGTGTTTTTGCGCGTCAGCTACACCTAACAATGCCTTAGATTCAACTTTGCATGGCTTTTTGGTGAATCATCACTTGACCGCAAACGTTTGTTAACCTGCTCATGGGGGGTTTGTTCCACTTGAGACAGATTCTGCGTACGCTGCTCAAGAATTTGGTGCAATGTTATTTCATGAGGTGCGCCGCTCTTGAGGAGGCGACTCAGTCGTTTCCTGGCTGCACCACCAAACCTTTTTTTTAGGTTCAGTTATTGGATCAGGATTTGTAGAGTTGAGAAGCTCTTGCTCCAGATTTAAATTCACAGAGAGGTAATTTGAAGTCATAAGCTCGACATCCATCTCCTCTGTAGACTCAATCCTGATCTAAATTTACCGGGAGGTCAGTTAGAGTCGTTAGATCGGCATTCATCTCCTCTGTAGGGGGGTAATATAAGCAGCAGATGAAAAAATCTGGAGTATTTATGTGGAACCATATGGCTGAAATTTCTCAAAACGGTATGCTGAACATGAAAGGTCCTTCAGACTAAGTAAAAATGATTCGAGGTTTTCCAACCATCTTTCGGGGTGCAACCACAAGTACCCGAATCTGAATGATACGAAAATTCCGCACTATGCAAGCAAGGGTTGGAAACTAAATCATTTGGATCAAATCGATCTACTTTACCAACCAGTTTTCAAATTAGCGTATCCACATGTCATAGGTAAACAACATTCAGGTACTCAATTGAGTTGAGAACCTCTATTATTACCTACAGTAGATATATGAAGGCGAACATTATGATTTATTTTCAGTTCATTTTCATTGTTTGAAAATTTCCTTATAGGACGAAACTGCAGTAACATTAGGTACAGATAATAGTGGTTAAAATCATAGAAAGTTCAATTTCTTATTTTTCGTTATGATCTTCTACCACATAGTAAGGGCTACATCCATCAATTCATTTGTTCATTTTATACTCCGTGAGCCTAATTTGGATACAATATATTATTAGCAATCACGACAGCAACAATTGAGAAATTTTGGACATTGAAATGAATTGAATTAAAACAAAACCCGAATAGAGGTGAAGAAAAAACAATATTTTTTCCAGCAGCATTTTTTCGGTTGAACCTCGTTTTCTGGTGATTTCAGGGATGTTCTGCTCGTCTAGAACCGTCCTATTGGTAATGTTGAGTTAGTTCGCAGCTACTGCCTTCATTTATCTTGATTTTGGGTTGAATCGAAATATATCTCCATTTCGAGGAGTACATTTGACGTTGCACATATTCATTTTCATTATTTTCATGTGAAAATGAGATATTCGAGAGAATACTGAAGTGGGATTGATGCACGATGCATTTTGGTTTGAAATGAGGTGAATAAATGAGGTCAAACAAACAAACAACACTGGAAAAAGTCTCATTAATATCTAATCACAAGGTGTGATGTACATTTGAAATTTTCCAGAAAATACCGCAGTGCTGTGCAGATAAAAGTTAGGTATTGTTTTGGAAACGATTCATGAATATTATCAGACGTGTTATTTCTAGGTTAAGTAGTTCAGTGATATATGAAATGGCTCAATAAAAATTTTTTCAACTATCATGTAGTTCAAAAGAAGAAAAAATTCAAGAAGAATGAAAGACCATAATAGCATCAAGTATCATGATTGTTGGACGGAAGTAATAAATGTATATCTTTAAAAATCAGCAAAAATAGAATAACTTTCCTCTGTTGAACTGAATAGATTTGAATTGAACATTGGTATGGTTGGTATGAGAAGTCATCCAGGATATTCAGTTGTAAAACCATTAATTAAAAATTTTGGGATAAAAACGAAATAGAGAAATATGTTTTTCGTAAAATTCAAATTCAAAAAGTATTTGTGTCGAAAGTATTTTTATATCGTGAGTAATTCAATATTGAACCTTTTCAATTTATTGCTTTCTTCCTCTCTTCAGAAGATTGTCACGTTTTTCGTACCAAGATGGAGAAGAAGAAAGCCAGAACTTTTCCTATTTTCATTTCATTAGTTTGGATTACCATTCCCTAATATGATATAAATTGATTTGAAATCCCTGAAAAAAAATTATAAGAAATTAAAAATAATAACTGGAAAATAACAATTATATTAAGCAGAAAAAACTGAAACTACAATGAAATAAAATGCAATGAACAATCAAACAATTGATCTATTAACACGAGTTGACATTTGAAAGAAATGATCAACAAGAAATGAAAACTGAAAAAAATAAAAGATTTCAAGTCAAGTTACTTCACGACGTTTCGATTGTTAATATTGACTATCGTCCTTAGGTAATACCTGGACTTATTTTTCCGAGATCTGACTATTTGAAGCACATTCGAGTACTTTCACCTATCCCCTCTTCCCTCTCACCCCTTCATTGGTTTTAGCGGGAGATGACCGTTTGGCGGGAGTTGATCGTTTTCCGCTTGATTAGAGGTTTCCATATGTTACGTATCTCTACGCTAGCTTGACTAAATGCGTTGTTGGACAACATATATGCGGCTTTTTTGAATTTTCTCCTGAACCAGTATTCCACCTTGTGGATGATTTCAGCTTGAGGCCACTTGATGT
>WOGO01002849.1:0-15165 GCA_015342085.1 Leptinotarsa defecta | reverse complement strand
AGAAGTCGAAACTTGTGCGAGCTAAGGACTAACGAGGTCTTACCTTTTAACGTGTGATTCCTAACACGGGTTGGACGATAGCAAGTGAAAATCGAGCACTCAGTCTGGGGCTTGAACCATCGACTCACACATCGGCCGACTGACTGAGTGAATAAAGCACCCACGTCGAACCGCCCGGCTACCGACCTGTAAAAGCTTCAAGAACCTTGTCCCGTAAGCCATAATGTTACTAAACCCCATTTTGAGATATTATATTCAATAGAAAAGAGTATGTTAAAAAGAAAAGATAATAATTAATTAACATTAAGATAATTGACTGACTCCTCATGAATATTAAATAAAATTTAGCATATTATTATTGACATGAAACAATTGCATGTAACATTACATCGTATTGATCGGTTACAACCCTGACTTACCTACATGTTTGTTTATGTACGAGTGATTCATGTCATTTTATCTACTTTAGTACTGGCGATTTTTGCCTCACTTCATTGGATACGATTTCAGACGAATTAACATTGAGAATAATTGGCATTTCCTAACACCGTTTAAAAAATATACATTAAATAGACATTTTAATTACAGACTCATTTCCGTTGAAATAACACGAATTAGGGTAGAGAATAAAGACTCACAGAGTGTGGAAAATATATGCATAAAGCCAATTGGAAAGTTCCAACTAGAATTGAGCAAGAGTTATTTTTATTTTTCATATAATGATTTGATGAAAATACGACTGAGTAGCAATGGAAAAACCCCAGTGAAAATACACAATGGGAGAAAAATATTTTGAATCCGCTAATGATTCATAAGGGATTCAAGGTAGGATAAAGGATAGATAAACAATTATCAGATTATCAGATCTGAAATCAACACCATATTCAATTGTACAACTTATTTACGTGGATTTTTATTTCAATTCAAACCTATTCATAAATTTTCCGACTGAAGATGTTGTTTTGAAAATATAAATATTAATTTTCAATTCAAATCAAATCAAAAAGTATTTTTTTCATTTTTAGTACTTTTTGATAATAAGGAATTGGCAGTTTCATATTATTTTCAAGAATCTGGGGGTAATTTGTTGTAAGCACCTATTTCTATCGACTATTTCTGAAACAGACTTGCGGTTGTATAACGTATAATTTAAATTTCACGTATCTCTACAAAAAAAAAAACTAAAGGCATCATATCAAGTGATCTAGTTGGTCGTTTTTTGAGTGAGCATGTCTGCCTATCCACCGATTTGGCTTTGTTAATCATCCAAACCGGAAGAGAGGAAAGACGGCCTGCTAAATTACCTGATATAACACCTTGAGATTCTGGGAGTGGATACGTGAATTCTACAGGTTACGTTATATAACCGTACTATGCTGGAACTCGTGAATAGTATAAGGGGTGCCTACAATGATACTCCCCCAGAAACATATCATAATGTGAAAAATGAATGTGTTAACAAACTTTATAATTGCCAGAAAGTGGCAGATGGGCATCTACCACAAAAAACTTCTGAATAGCAATATGGGTTTTTTATAGTAATTTTCGGATATTTGCATTTCTTACTAGAAATTCTTGAATTTTGAAATCTGATCCATTGATTTTTGAGAGATCTAAGAATATTATTAGTACTATTCCAAAATTTGAACTTTTCGGTTTACCGTTATGTAATTCAAAATTCAATATTAAACTGAGATTTCTTCAAAATATTCATAGAGTTGAATGGTACCAGAATGACTAATCAAAAAATTAATAATTCTAACACAAACTCGGCCAAATACGAATAATTTACATAGGAAAAGCACTCGACTGTGTTGAACGCAATAACATTTTTTGAAATTCAAATGAGTCTAAGAATGCATTCAAACAATGATGAGTTCATTTAGTACGTCAATAAACAAAAACACCATGATGGAAAAACATTATACTGAAATTTACTGTGAAACAGTATATTGAAATCAAAACCCAAATTTATTTTAAAAAAATCACTGTCGACAAATTGGCGAAGTCGCAGGTAGAAATTTGTTGATGCGCCAGATATTGGTGCATCATTATACATGAATATGAAACCAGGAGGTTTTTCTCCAAACAATAAACCACCCAAAATATATTATTCCATAAAACATTAGGTACTTTTCACAGAAAGAATCCTTTCCTTTGAAGAAAAAAATAACTAGAACAACAACGTTGATATTAATGAAGTGATCGATCGATTATCGTAACAAATGTATCGAATAATTTGATCCAATAATGAACCTGTTTGGTGAAGACGAGAAGCAATAACTCCGACAAATAAAATTATTTGCTGAAGTTAATTTCTCGAAATCTGACTGCTTGTAGTGGAAAAAAATTATCAAAGCATTACCTGCTTTGTTTTCATTAATATTTCGATACAACCTAGTATAGTTATAAATAATGAAAGTGATCCGCTTTGAACCACAAGTTCTGAACATATCGTCGTACTCTTAAACCCATATTTATAATATGATTAGTTTTTGAATGCGTTCAAGATGGGCAGCCTCAAAAAGGACGACAGGGCAAATATTGTAAAGAAGTTTAAAGAGCAATATATCTTATGAACCTTCCTTACATCAAATTCTTGATTTCTTAAATTCTCAGATAGTAAGTATCTACTCGAAAAATCCACAGGCGTCATATCAGGTGATCTGGTGGGCCATTCTGAGAGAACACGTCTGCCTTTCTACTAGTATGAATAACTGATAAATTCAAACGAGCTTTCTTCAATTAATGTTATGTTTCAGGCTACCAACAGGCTGATAGTGCCTATCTTCCATATCTTCAGAAGTTAAGAGTATAAATTTTTCTTTGTTACTTTGTCAACACATATATAATTGTTTTGATATGCCACAAAGAACACTGTTGATTTCTCCTTTTTTTTGGCGGTTTACCATTTGGGTATTAGAAAAATCGATGGATCGAAAATGGATAGTTATGACATAAAACTAGTTATAAAAGTTAGATTTGTCAGATATAATTTGAAATTTTCGAATCAAATTTTTTAATATATGAAGTAGAAGCTTAATATTGAAGGATAAAAACCCGTTCAAATGAACTATCCAACACTCTCGTTCTATTTGAACATTTTAAAGAGTACACTGACACTCTGAGGGGCGTAAGGGGGAGGAATAAAAATTATGCTTGAAAAACGACATGTAAGAATCATAAACTGACAGATTTCAATATTTCACTCAAATATGTAAATTACGTTGAAGACGAATTTTTCCGTTACTTTTGGACTGCAGAGTATACTTATTGAAATCTACATTTTTATTAAAGAAGCTGGAACTGTCTGTCGCTGTAAGACGAATTTATCCGTTACTTTTAGACTGCAGAGTATATTTAATGAACTATCTACACTTTTATTGAAGAAGCTGAAACTGTCTGTCCCTGTAAATTAATTATTCAAATTTTGTCCCTGAAAATTAATTTAAATTCGACCATCTTTTAGGCCAGCAATTCCCAAGCAAGTCGATTTTTGGCGAAGTCGCCAGTTATATCGTTTTCCAAAAACCAATAACAAAAAGTAAACGAAACACTCACAGACTAAATATGACTCCAATTGTCTTGGTAACGATGCCCATTTTTCCGAAATAAAAAATCAAAAACGTCAGCCCTTAAACGTCACCCCACATCAACAAACAAGTTCCAATCGTTTCTCCCATGGATCAAATAACAACTTCAACCACAACTTCAACAACTGACTAACACAACCACTCACGAAACGAAAATAGTTTCACTTTCGCGCAAATTTTCTTCATTGTTTATACTCGATTCGAGATAAATATAAAACGGCCAGTGCATTTGATGATGAACAGATCCGTTCTAGTGCCGGCCTGCGAGTCCAATGTTTGTATTCCCGGCAAGCTAAAGCTGTGCGTGCGCGGCTGGCGATTGTCCATGCTTTCGTTTCCGCAGCACGCTACGATGTGAAGAATTGACGGTTGTGAGGTTGCGAAGGTGGAGAAACGGACTAACTACCCGGCGGGTCGGGTGGGGAAGAAGGCTTTATCTATTCGCGGCTATGTTATCTACTCGACTCGGCCTATTTTACGAGTGAAGATTGATTAATTTAAAGCTTTCGTTTCGTAGATTACGAGAACAGCTAGTGTATGGAAAATATTTTCGTGTTACTTGATTAGAGAAGAACAGCGCTTCTCGCCCCTTTCTATTTTAATCTATATGGTCAGAAACCACGAAGAATAGATGATGAACAGCCATGTTTGACAAAACATCTTGTATACGAATGGGTTGAAAACCGAGTATGTGACGGAAAACAAAATATACCGTAATTTACGTTACAGCTACCCAATCGGTCTTTAAACGCCAGTCTTCAAGGTCAAATTTATAATTCTTGCTTATGCAGCAACTTCTCTAATAATAGTTGTGATTCACTGTGTGGAACCTTTGGCGTAATGATGAATATTGCTGGAGTTTTTTCCCAACACCAAACCGTTATTTTAACACATCGACACGTGTTTCGATCACCAAATGATCATCTTCGAAGGGAAAATCAAACTGAGTTTCCTCTTGAACTCACTCGGTGATCGAAACATGTATCGAGGTGTTGAAATAACGGTTTGATGTTGATAAAAAAACTCCAGTACGATTCTCCATAACAATTTTACCCACTTTTTCAACACTTTCATCGGTTGTATATGCGAGGGGCATACAGGGCGCGCGTCGTCATTCACGTCTTCTCGATCATATGTTAAAAGCTTGTACCGCTTATAAAACATTTTTCTGACTTTGCCAATCGATGGCAAACATCCAACAAATGACCTTTACAAACTACTACAGGGAAAAAGATTGTTGGAATGAGTGTATCGAAAAGATAGGAATACCCAATGAGCCTAAGAGAATTGCAGTGTTTAGCAGTGAAATGTATTTATGCCTGGGCGTAGCTAGTCAGTGTACAATTATATATGAAATACAATATCTGCCAAATGATCACCCCGACTTCCCCGGCAACACATTTATGGAGTTATGTCACCAATTATTAATATAATTTCTTGTATTAGTAAGCTTTGCTTTCCTCATAGCCCCACCAAAAAAAAAATAATTCCTTGAGCTTGAGCTCTAAACCGTGTATGAAATAAATTCAATGTTTCTCGTGCTGCATGGAATGTCGCACCATCTTGTTGGAACCACATACTCTCTACATCCATGTCCATATTCCAATCCCTTAAAAAACATCAGTCATCGTTCGGTATTGCTCTACGTTAACTGTAACAGCTTGTTAGTCTTCATTCTAAAAAAAATACGGACCAATGATGGTCAGCTCAGCCCAGTTCAGCCCAGTACAGTCAAGCCCAGTACAGCCCAGTTAATTTAGCCCAGTCAGTTTAGCCCAGTCCGGAAACCGCACCAAACTGTCCTAAAATGAGCAAGCATTGGTATTTCATGGATCTATCTAGGATTTTCATTGTTCCGTTCAAGTCGGAATGAGCCCTTCACTAAAAATGATTGTATAGCAAAAAAAAAATCCTCTGCCTTCACCTGTAGGATCCAATTGCTGATAGCACGACGTTGTCAAAGATCTGCTCGCTTTGGCTCCTGTGCAAATTGAATCTTGTGAGAATGTAGTCCAAATTTTTTTTCGTCATCTTGAAGTTCTGCCGATGCCCGAATGTTGTGAACGCCTTTCAACAGACAGTTGTGGATTTTCAGCCACACTTTCCTGAATAGCCTGAATATTCTCAATCGAACGAGCTAAGCGTTTCCGTACTATTGATTTTATATCTTGACAGATCCGACAGTTTTGAATTTATGTATTATTTTGCGAATGTTACTTTTGACGGACGATTCCGTACAAAATGGGTATTCTCAGAATACCCATTTTGAAAATATGTTTTAATACATTGTTCGACTGTATAGCGCTCTATTGTTCGAATTGTACTTAATTCGCCGAAGCAAAAAACTCGAAAAACAAAAAAAAAGAGGAGTAGCAAGTAAAAACATTCGAAACCTCTCATTGGAAGGCCCTTCTCAACAAGCAAACTTGATAGTTTCGAAAATCGAATATATAATTTTCTATTATAATTTTCTATATGTATAAGTCTGAGCCCTCATAAAAAAACTTTCTTATTAGTCAGTGGGCTATGCTTGAAGACTGGCAGTAAACAAATCTAAAGAAATGAACATTAAATGTTCAAGCCAGTCTCGGATATACCTACACAGTAACGGCCGATTTCATGAAGAAACATAAAGGTTGCTTTAACTTCAAAGGATATTTTAATGAATATTTCTGATTTCACAACCAACTTAAAGTATTCTTTGAGCCAAAAACGTCCTTTAAGGCTAAAGTGTCGATTTCTCTATTTTAACTCGCTAAAGTGTCATTTAACGACAATATAACCTCAATTCATATGATTGTGATTTTTTGTGCTACTCGCTACGTTTCCTATTTTGTGTTCGTTTAGTCGTTGATCAAAATAATATGAATAATTCTGAAATGTCTAGCTCAAGTTCATCTGATGAAGAATTTATTTATACTAGAAGACCAAAAGTGTATGGGAAAAGAACATACTGTTTTGAAAAATATGATGAGCTTGACTTATACCAACGTTTTCGCTTAAAAAAACAAACTGTTTTAATATTTATTAGATTTAGTGTTGCTTCTGTAACAGAATCTGAATCAATTTTTATTGCGGGACCACCCGTCACGTATGATTTTTGTTTTGCCATATCCTTTCTGGCTTTTGTTTTCAGATTATCAAACTTTGATTTAATCTGAGAAATACTTCTTACTTGTAGATTTCTAGAGTTGAAACTGGAAGGTACTTTTCGCCAAGCCTCTTCCTAAAATCATATTTAAATTTATATTGAGGTATCTAACTACATAAATATATATAGTTTTGATTTATTATTACAAGTTCACACCCTTCACCCTTGATGAAGTAAAGTTAGGGTTATGATTATATGAGCCTGTATTCTACAACAAATAAAATACACACAATAAAGTTACTTTATTAGAAGTTTTGCATTCTAAAATATGCTTGAATTTTTCAATTTCTTGTATTGTGGAATTGGCCGCCGTGGTAGTGCGCCCGACTCACGATCGGAAGGCCGTGGGTTCGATTCCCACCTCGACCAGAATCATTCCAGCTGGTTGAAGCTGGAATGATTCTGCAACAGTGTTAGGAATAACAAGTTAAAATGTAAGACCACGTTAGTCCTTAGTTCGCAGAAGTTTCTCAACTTCTGAGAGTTGTAGTTCATATGGGGGCGACAGCTGATTAACGGTAAAACAGGTTTTAAACAGATTTTTTTTAAAATGCATTTCTTCCTCTCGAGAAAAATTTGATGAGCGAACTTTATTATTTTTAAAATTTTCCATTTTTGTCCAAATAAATAGTCCTTTAACCTTATTTATTTTAACATGGAACGGAAAAACTTGCCAAATATGACAAATCTTGTCAAAATCCATGAATTCCAGGTTAACCAACATCTTAAAAAATAACTTGAAAGATACTTTATGGAAATGGCACTTAATATCAATTATGAAACCAAATGCCGGCAACAGCTACTTTAAAGTAGTGTAAAGTCTACTTTCGGTGAAGTGGACTTTAGATATTGATTATGAAATCGGCCGTAAGTTGAATGGACTGACGCCTATCAGAAAACAACTACTCCTCTGGCTAATACCACAAAAGGCGTTGGTTTGCACACTTGCAAACCGGTTTCGGGTATCTTAGCCACTCGTCAGTGCAAGATAGTGACCATCATTGACCTAAAGTCAATGATATTCCATTATTGAAAATCGAAATTCTCTCAGAGTATTTCATTCCTCGTGTTAAGTTGGAGCGAACAACAAAAAATGTCACTCCATATAATGGACGATGTACTAACCAACTGCATATCCAAAATTTGCCCGATTCCTCTGATTAAGGAAGAAAAACTTTCTTATTAGTCAGTGGGCTACAGTAAACAAATGTAAAGAACTGAACAGAAAATTTTCTGTGAAGATTCCTGCACTGACGCCTGTCGGATATAATCCAACACCGTTCGTGGTATTAGCCAGTGGAGTAGTTGTTTTCTGATAGACGTCAGTCCATTAAACCTACTGTGTAGCTATAACCGAGACTGGCTTGAACATTTAAAGTTCATTTCTTTAGACAGAAAGATAACTTTATAAAAACGTGTAACGTGTAGATATTTGCGAAAAAATAGTATTCCTGCAAAAAAGAATTGTGTCTCAAAATTTCAGTATGATCCCCGAATCAACAACGAACGGTGTGAAACTATTCAACCATGTTTACATACACTTGATCATCTTCGAGAAACTTCCAGAATAATTCCCGTGAAGCTTATCCAAACACCCGACAAAATCGAACGGTTCATTATTTCGGCCGACAAGAGCATCTGTTTTTCAAATTCAATACTGGGGTAAACGGTCTAACGGTACATGTTCCATTATGTCGACCGTCTACCTGAACCGACAAATCCCTGAGGGCCTTATTGAAAACGAAAACACTTGATCGATTTCGCATCTGATGCCTTCATCGTACTACCTGACGCTGCCAGATATGCGGGACGAAATCGGGCTTTTGTGCGAGCTCAACAAGTGACACACATTTCGTCTCCCTACAGTCTTTTGTTAGGGAGCAAAGTGGGCGGACACGTGTCGCAAAATATCACATCTGGTTGTCTTCACAGTTATGTTCATGAGAAAAGTGCAATACGAATTCAAAGGGTAAGATTTCACACATCTGGAGTCTTGATAAAGAACAAGATGATTTGGAATGAAAGGTATAGGTGTTATGAAATAAGTTGAGGCCGCTAAAGAATGTTGGTCAGACCAAACGAACTATGAAAACTCGCTTCAGAGAACACGTAAGTCACAAGGCAAAATTCGCCAAGTTACGATCTGCGAAAGGCCGAGTTCTTTAAAGCGACGCGAAATCGACTGCCACGGATTCTCCTGCACACTCTCACAGACAACGGCGATGTTTTCGGTAGATCTTGCGTTTCGTCGACGTACTTCGATTCGAAAATAAAAATGTTGTAAATATTAAAACTAGTGTAAACGTATTTATGGATTACCATCAAGTAACTGCCAATTCCATCAAATATCTCATGACTAGTGTCAAAAATCCCTAAATATCGAAACGAAAATTCTCAAAAAACGTTCAATGACTTTCACAGAGAGACATCATATAATTTCAGATTTCCAATATGGTTTTCAAAATGGAAGATCAACCTCTGATGCCATAGTTAACTTAGTCACACAAATATATGATCACTTAGATAAAAAACGACCATGCCTGGGAGTATTTATCGATTTGGCCAAGGCCTTCGATACCATTAGTCATGAAAAATTGCTGTCGAATTTGAATAATCTCGATATCAGAGGTTTGGCAAATGATCTAATCAGAAACTACTTCAATGAAAGAGTACAAATGTACTGAGCGACCCATTAGAAATCAAATACGGAGTTCCCCAGGGCACTGTTTTAGGGCCAATCCTATTTATATTATATTTGAATGATACGTTATTCATTGATATTTCTGGAAAAGTGGTCTCATATGCTGATGATACAGTACTAATAATTGATGGAGCAACCTGGGAAGATGTAATATCTCATACAAGAAACGATAATGACACTATAGTAAATTGGCTTGATGATAGTTTACTGACAAAAAATATTGATGAAACATCTTACATTCCATTTTGTAGTAACAGTTATGGTTTTCCCAGTGCGCAAAACATGAATATTCATTTAACTGGCAGAAATAAGAACATAACTTTGAAAAAATCCAGTTCAGTAAAATATCTCAGAATACACATTGACCATAATCTTAATTGGAAAATACATATAGACTAGCTTTGTAAAAGATTCAGAGCCCTTTTGTATGTTTTTCGAACTCGAAATATACTGAGTATCAATGATTTGCGCAGTATATATTTTTCGTTAGTTCAGTCACTCTTAATGTATGGAAATCTAGGATGGAGTGGGGTCTATAGTACAACTGTACAACCGCTTATGGTACTACAGAAACGATTTCTCAAAATTAGCTATAATTTAAATTTTTGTTCATCGTCGGCACACATATTCCAATATTTTGATCTGATTAGTTTGAGATATCTTTATTTTAAACGATTACTATTATTTATATTTCACAACAGAAATGCGTTCAAAAATCATCAACATGGATATGAAATCCGAATCAAAGCGAGTAACCTAGATATACCGAAAATGAACAAAGCTGTTGGACAAAGATCAATTACATACATTGGACCCAAATTATTCATATAAAAACGAAATGTGTGTTTAAGTTATTCAAAATTTCACTGATCAAATGGTTCAAAAATGAAAATATAACATTAGTACAAATAAATTCTACTAAATTAATGTCCCAATTTTTATATATATTTTTCATCCCTACCTAGCATTTTGAATACTTTTAATTTAAGACGAGTTTGTATTTTATATTGTAACATTCATATTTTTATACGTTTACACATTTAAATTTTTACGTTTTATATGTTTTACAGTATGTACACATTTGGAGGTCTTATACTTTTAGATTTTATATTCAATTCTTTTTAGGAAAAAATTATATAGATATTGTTAATACTATTTAGAAATATAAGCACTGAAATGTGTTGCCCGAGTAACTCAAAATACATTACCTATATCTTGACCATCTTCAAAGGAAACAATTTCGATATTGATCATCATTAATGATTATGTTTCCTCTGATGAAAATTCAATAATAAGACCTGTTTTAACAAACCTTTTCTATATTAATCGTCAATTTTTTCTATTGTGTGTTTTTATAAATACATGTAATTTGGTGATTTTAAAACTACTACTACTACATATCTTTTTATATAGTTAATTTTCAATTGAATTGCTTTTTTTCTTCCTTCGAAAGTTGCCGTCATTTTTTGTATGAAGATGGAGAAGTAAAAAGCTGAAACCTCCCTTTCCCGAATATTCACCAATAATAGTAGTTACCTGAGAGATGAATAATGAAATTACACAATGTTGAATGAGAAAATGTCATAATTACATTATACTCTTCGAAAATAAAAATACCCGTGGTAATTGATACATTCCTCCACACCGGGGAATATCTTTAGTACCTGAAACGATATGGAAAATATGTTGAAGATAAGAGACATCAATCATTTCGTGTTATCCATCAAATTAATGCTTGAAGCAACTATGAATGGACTGTGGAATATGTTTACGATCGAACGGTGAGTGGATTAAAACAACCACTCAATTACTGGACCTTTGAAATATGATGATAATCTATCTGAAAGACAAAAGGCCACTCCAATAAAGCGTTAATTAGATTAGACTTTAATTTCCTAACTTGGACACGCGAACTTGGTTTAGTCCGTGGAATTTATCGCAATCCTCGATGTTTTTCAGGGAATGTTATGAACCGTGGTCCTGAGTCGATTTGTTCAAAGATTTTGATTACATGATCAGTAATACGATTCAAAAGCGAAGTTTCACCTAAACTTTGAGAAACATTTCGAATGATAGAGAAAATAACGGACCACCACAGATAATTCCAGAACAATCAAGAGAGATACGGGATGTGATAGCTTTTTATCTCTCATCCTTGAAAAAAGTTCTTGTTTTTACTTGAAACATGTGTCCTGGTGGGACCCGTTGTGGGTAAGTTTAGCTCTTTAGAAATCTCAAGTCTAGAATATTCCAGTACATTCGAAAGCATTTACAGTATATTCGGGGATAGTGTGGAACATTTTTGGTCATTGTGAAATATAATAGAAAAGTCTAAAATGCACTCTCTGAGCAAAGCCGGGTACCACAGTTAGAAAGTAATAATAATATAACAACTTCGGATGAAATTTACTCAAAGCAACGTATGTAACGAAAATGATTTCTGGCACAATGCAAATGGTATTTTTCACGATCACGAGGATCCCACCGACTGCGCCAATTCCGTATTAGATATCGAAAACTCAATTAAAAAAAAAAACAATTTCACATGAGCCTCAAAAAAGCGTACAAAGTACAAAGTATGAATTTTCATTGAGGCAATTATAATGAGATTCGAAATGTAATGAGTTTCCATTTCCGGGAAAGTCTCGGGCTCTCATAGATAAGGCCCTTAGTTGGCAGTGGCCAGTCAAAAATCTTAATATTAAGCGTAGATTTTTCCTGGCCATCCCAGATATTTCTTCGGCGCCAGTTTCCCAGGATCGCCCAGATTGAGGCAAGATTGCATCTGGGGATTGAGCATGGGTGTAACAGCAATTACCGAACTCATCAGGCCATAGGTGCCACTGGTCCTAAAATTCTCAGTCCAGCCGCTTCCTTGGCTAAGGAGTCGGCAATGCGATTACCTTTACTCCTGCCTTACCCTTTAACCCACCTCAGGATAATGTTAATTATCTTCCGAGGCTTTGGCTAAATCTTGGTGACATTTTAGTACTAGCCCTAAGGTTACACGTTGTCTGTTCAAGGCTGATAGGGCTTGTCTGCTGTCAGTGCAGATTGTTATATTTTTGCCAGAAATTCCTTCCCTGGTTATTTTTTTTGTGGCAATTGAGATACCAGCCAGTTCTGTTTGGACCACGCTGGTATTTTTCCTATTCCCCACTTAATCCTTAGGCCTAGTGATCTGGAGTACACTCCACATCCTGAGCCTTCTTTGGTTTTTGAGCCGTCTGTATATATGCATATTGCATTTGTAGCATCTGACTCTGTGTTCTGTTTTGTAGGAGTTATTAAACACAAACCTGGGTTCGATTGCATCACTGGTTGCCTGCAGCAGAGGTTGTGCAGTAGCGCTTCTCGCCATGGGCCAAGCCTCAATTGACCCATTCCTACTTCGAGGTTCTCACCAGCTGCGCGCAATCGTACCATGGCCATCAACGCAACCTCCTTAAGGTACAGATCCAGAGGGGTCAGATCCGTGATTAATTTCAGTGCCGCCGTTGGTGTTGTTCTCATGGCTCCTGTGATGTTCAAACAGGCCAGTCGCTGTATTTGAAACAATTTTTAGATGGCCGTTGCTTGTAGAACCTTCGGTCCCCATGCAATGGCTCCGTACGTTAACATAGGTATTATTATTGCAGTGTAGATCCAGATCACCACACGGGTAGAAAAACCCCATGCGCGTCCCACTGTCCTCCGACATTGCTCATAAGCCACATATGCTCTGGCATATGTTAGCTTCCTGTCGAGGATAGTACCATTTCACCTCTTTAGAGAAGTTTAGTTTGCTTTTGAATATTTCTGGAGCCCGATAAACTTCTTTTCTTGGTGAAAGGACGATATCAGTCTTCTTGGGAATGATCGACAGTGAGTGTTCTTTACACCATGTTTCTATCAATTTGAGCCCATCCTGCGCTCTATCGCACAGTGTGTTCACAAATTTGCTGGTCTGCCAGATAACTGTCATCTGCATCTGCAATTATGTAGAGTCCATTATTGTTGAGGTGAATAATCAGGGAAAATAATTGTTGGAATGGAGAAACACCATAATCCTATGAGACTTCCGTGTCGCAGGAAGCGGAGGGCAACTCAGGCCGCCTTCAACCTATAGGCCTTTTTTGGAGAGCCAGAGTAGCTGCTCTGGTCATGGCGTTGATTCAGGCAGAATGGTCAATTCTATGCCTTTCCAGCAAAAACTATTCCAATAGATTCAAATACACCTTTAAGCATTGTCGTTTATAATGGTTTCTGTCCCTACTATCAGGAGAGTGAAAGTTTATTTTTGGAAGAATGGACTGTAATTCGGCGACAAACGAAGCAATGTGAAACACCTGTACCTTGAATGATCCATAATTTTTGTGACATACTGAATTTTTTGCAGGACGCTTTGGTGTTTGCTGGTCGTGAACTAGAATTGCAGTTCCGGATGTCTAGGCAGCTCACAGACTTTATGGCGACACTGCACAAAAATGGCGTAGAGGAGAAACGGCTGTCCAAGTTCGTCTCGCACACCATTCTAGACGATATAGTCACGTTTAATATCAGCTTTCCGGAAGAGGGACAATACGGGCTGGATATTTACACGAGGGAAATGGCTTCGGTATTGGATACGACAGGGGAAAAGCATCTTCTTACACACTGTTGCAAATATTTAATAAATTCGTCCAAGAGGAATTAGCTGTAGGGAGGTATCGAAACGGATTCAAAGCGGGTTGGTTCTGGTGCACAGTTTGTATAACGAAGAGTTCATCTGAGGAAAAACGTCTGCGAAAACTAATGCAGCAACGTTTGGAATTTCACCAGACTATATTAATTTTGAGGTTATCTGAAGCAGTACTCAACATGATTATTATATCAAAACGATTTACTGGGAAGAAAAAACAACTGTTCGAGATGTTATGGCCATAAATTCTTATCAAATTCATTTTTTTTCGGAGGTTTGAATCTTTTCTGGAGAAAATTGCGTCACCGTTTTCTTGATTTTATCATTCTTAAGTGATGCAAAAAGTTCGCCGATATTCAAGATTAATAGTTTTTTTTTTGGAAAATAATAAAAATACCACGTGCATCCCAAAACCCTGTTGCTGTGACCTTATCTATGCCTTTTTTGGAGCCAATTCTTCCCATTTAGTCCATCGTATGACTGCTCTTTCATCTCGGGTGTCCATACATCGTGCATGGTAATAAATTGGCACACAATATTTTCCGATTTCGCATTATATTTCCTCTAGTGTTTGGGTCTGGATTGTAGATTTACAAGTAATGGGTGATTTTTCAAGAGGTATAGGATTTGATTTTCAAAAAAACACAAGAAATTTTTAAAAATTGATGAACGCTTTATTGGAATCGATAGAATGATCAATACAATTCAATGTTTGAAGATGATTTCATGCAAATGTCCGCGGCTCCGCTTTAGATGGTCCATGTGTAAGGTGCAATTTTGCCACACTCTCTCTAACATATCGACCGGTATTTCACGTATAAATGCTTCAATATTGGCTTCCAGAGCGTCAGTCGTTGCCGGTTTATCCCTATAGACATGAGCCTTTATATGACCCCACAAGAAATAATCCAAAGGCGTTAAATCACGCGATCTCGGCGGCCAATTGACATGCCCCAAACGTGAGATAAACTGTTCACTGAAGGCGGCTCTTAGTTGGGCCATTGTTTTGCGTGCCATGTGGCATGTGACACCGTCTTGTTGAAACCACATGTCAGGCATG
>WOGO01002848.1:0-15166 GCA_015342085.1 Leptinotarsa defecta | reverse complement strand
ATATGTAGAGTGATATAAATGTAGCTCTTAGTAATCGTACTTCAATTCATGATACAACCTACCGTCTAGGAATGAAACTTTTTTTGCAACTTGCATGAATAGTCGCTAAAAATTTTTGTGGAAAGAGAAAATTTGGATCAGTTCCGGCAAATGTTGCTTCGACTGTATCAGACAAATTACAGTTGGCGATTTTCTACAATTTTTATTTAATACAGTCAAATAGAGATTCAATTTCCAAATAGAAAATAGTGAGTTGTAAATTTGCATGAATATTCATTTTGACGTTTCATGAATTTGCTCAGATGTCTCAGGAAATATCATATATGCATCACAGTTTTGTATGATATTTGCATTGAATTCAGTTACGAATCATCATCATCACACGTTAAAAGGTAAGACCTCGTTAGTCCTTAGCTCGCACAAGTATCTCAACTTCTGAGAGTTGCCGTTCGTATGGGGGCAACAGCTGATTAACGGAAAAACAGACAGTATTATTGCCTATATGCAAGATCAATAACAGTGAGTGGGTGGATTGCAAAACTCAAAACCCAAAATAAACTCACTATAGGGATTCATCATACGTATACAATATACGATATGCAATCATTCAACTTGTACAAATATAATATTCATTATTATTAACAAGGAACAAGAACGTTTATAACAGGGATACACTTTAAAATAATAATAAAATAAATCATTTCAATACAAACATATTAATTAAATGTACAGCACATATTTACATATATATGAGTATTCAAATATCGAAACAAGGCTGCTTCTTTTTACAACACCCTCTGGTCATTGACGATCTACGAGAACGAGGGTTGCTCAAGAACTCTCACATTGTCAACACTACCTACCATTGTTCTTCACAAACAAGACCTTTTTGACACACTTTTTCATCCCAAACAACCACACCCCTAACGAACTCGATGGCATGGTTTACCATCGTATCTAGAACCACTTTAGCTATACTACTAATGTATAATACATATTCGTGGCTAAAGACCTCTAAAATTTTGTGACGCGTACAAGAGATCCATTGGAATGTTGAGCCAACTCATAAAGTGTCAAAATTCAATCTCGCTTTGGCTGAAATAATTATGCAATTGAGTCTAAACTTATTGTGAGCGTTATTGTGGGCAACTGTTTGGTTAGATAGTATTCATCCATCTCCATTTTCTGATTGAAATCAACATCTGTTAAAATCTGTTTTTCCGTTAACCAGCTGTCGCCCCTTATGAATAACAACTCTCAAAAGTTGAAACTTGTGCGAACTAAGGACCAAGGAGGTGTCACCTGTTAACGTGTGATTCCTAACACGGGTTGGACGAAAGCAAGTGAAAATCGATCGTCCAGCCTTGTGGTTCAAACCACCGATTCACACAGCGGTGGATTGAATGAGCTAAGCAAACACGCACGTCAACCCACCAGGCTACCGTCACATTCTAAAAAAAAATCCTAAAAATCTTTTTAGCAATCAAGGATAATTCAGTTGGAAGTTCCAATACAGGACTAGATATTTTTGAATGCAATATTGTCTCTTAAATAGCGAATATTCTGGTTGTGTAGATGGCTGTGTTCAAACTAGATTGACACTCATTTTTGGAATATCTTGGTGAAAATGAACATGTTTTCATATATATATATATGTTGACTCCATATTGCATCACAATTTTGAGATATTGGAGCCCATTTTAGAAATATCTGATTCTGAGTTATTATAGTCCGAGGCTTGATTGACTTCATGAATAGCCGTTTAGCATCTCCTAGCAAATTATTTTTGGAGGCAATGCATTCCTCATTATAGGTATTGATCCACTTTATGGTAAATCACTTTTCTGACTTATTGCTTGATGTAATTGCCTGAAGAGGCATGAACCTATAGAAGACCCCCACAACCAATGAAACTGAAATCCCATGTCAAAAACTGTAAATAATCGTTTCGAATTGATCCTTCTCTGGCCGAAGATCTATCCATACGGAAATAATCATATCAACAATAATGATTTCAGCAGTTTCTCCACACCAGAACAGAAACATTGTCTCATGACACGCGTTTCGCTGATCAAGTTAGCATCATCAGGAAAAAGCTGATGATTTCCTGATGATGCCATCTTGGTATATGAAACACGCAACGAGAAATTGTTTGGTTTTGATGCGTGAAATGTATTTTCGTTAGATACATTTTAGACCAGAGATTCCAATTTCAACTATCAAATAATAATGGTGATGATTCGAAACATTACTTAGATGTTTGGGCAAGGCGTTACGACTGATTGAGTTTGATTACTATAACTCTGTGTTATTTTCATTTTCAATAATCTGGTCTGTTTTCTAGTATGACCTAATTCATTTTCTACTGGATACTTCCATAGCATACTCTAATTATGTTTACTGTATCATTTGAACTCATCAAATTAGAATTGTTTCAAGCTTGCTACGTTCCTTCTCACTTGTTATTTTCAATCTCCTAAACAATTTCTGTTCTTCATTGCATTCACATTGCGTTGTCAGTAAGTATTCATTTTCTCGTTTGAGACAAATACAACTTTTTGAAATTAGGTCTCACCAAGTTTTCTCTTTCTACTCGAAATATTTATTCTAATTTTTTCTGCGAGTAATTCGCCACGAAACCGCTTTCCCAACTGGACTTATCTTTGAACTGTCCACATCCATGACAAAATCCCACCAATCGATCCAAACATCTGCTGGTATAGATGACTGACTGCGCAGGTGAGATCAGTCCGCAGTCTTCGATGTTTGGACGCAGAACTGATATGATATATTTTCTTCTTTTAGGCTGGCTGAGGCGAAAGAACAACGGTTTTTCACTGAAGAGACGTTGCAGAAGAACCTCGATGAGGTGAGAAAGGAGCTGGAGGATACCAAAGAGGCTTTAGAGAAAATGACGGTCGAGAAGAACGAAGTCACAGAAAAGTGTAAGGAGATGGAGGATCATTTGGCTCGAATGGGACTTGAGAATAAAGAAACCATGGATATGGTCAGTAACAGCATAGTTTGGGGAAAAGGTACGTTTTCATGCAAATGTCGCTTATTCAGCACATTCTCTTACTTTGTTTCTGTTCCTTAACACTTCAACGAATTATATACGTATATGAATAAATACGTATTATATTGATTATAATAGTTTCGTAACCAAACTGATGTGTCAACTTTCAGATGCTACTTGTAATTCGGCTAAAGCTAACGAATACTCGGAAAGCATGATGAAGGATATAATCATACAGGAGTTTAAAGACAAAATCAGACGTCTGGAAGAGGAGAATAATTTACATAAAGAGACTATTGCACTGGTGGTAACTATTTGAAATTTTTTGACATAAATAGGTTAACCATATCGACTGTTTGATCCAGATGACTACATTAGTTGGTTGAAATGAAATTCATGATTGTATTTGATTCTTGATATTGATTTTCGTTACCTGAATTTTGTAATTGATTTCTATGATAACACTTTCTAGCAAGAAAAACTATTTTCCTAAGTAAGATATATATTTTAAGTAAATAAAATATCACAACTATCATACAACATGTACGAAGAGAGCAAAAAAGTGAATCAGGAAACTGGAAATTATATACAGAAAGTGAATAAAATATACAGTGTGTCAATTAAAATCGTATTTTTATGAACATTTCTCATGAATAAACAAAGAAATTCTACGAAAATAATCTTATCAGGTATTCTGTCAATGAAACAAATAAAAGCAACTCAAAAGCATTTTTCGAATACCAGTGGATGTCACTGTTGAGAGTCACTTCAACAGATAAATTAATTTTTCAATAATTTGTATCAACATTTTCTTTAAATAAATTCAAATTATGATCCTGTTAAAAGTTTGAACAACAATGATTTGACGATCAGTCAGATAACTAACAATTCATTTCCTCTAACATATTTATAATCTCTCCAAACTCATTTAGAGTACAGAAATTCAATTTCTCTCCTGATGATGCAAATTTGTTTCTTAAAACGAGTATCGAGAAGGGTATTGCAGTTCTGATGTTTGACAGCAGCGTATGTTTTGAAATAAATCTACGCTAGATGATATAGTTACAATCACACTTAACTTAAATTATAAAAATCTCAATTCAATTTGATCGAATTAGGCACAATATTACTCAGTTGATTGTTCGAGTGTCAGTTATGTTTAGGACTTAAATTTGATTTCTTTCAACTATTGGAAATTCAATTTAAGTTTTATTCATTATTACTTTTCAGAAGGTGGAGAATGAAATGGTTCATTCATCAAAAAAAGAAATAAAGAAATACTTGGACTGTGTTATAAATAATCGATATGAATAACGTTGATTCAATTTTTTCTGTGAAACAAATATAAAATTTGATATTGTCTCATCATATATTTTCCGTTTGTTTTTCCAGGAGAGTAATAAGAATAAAGTACCCACAGAAACGGAAAAAAATGTAATGCTCCAGCATGATGTGGTTCTGAGATACAAACAGTTACTGTTTGAAAGTGAGCAGAAATTATCTGAGAAGTAACTATATATTTTTATTTTTATTTTTCATACCTCGTGCGTTCAATTTTCTACTCTTCTATCGGGTGCTTTCCAATAGTGTATTAATTTTCGAACTGCTTTGTGCACCAATCAAATAAAGAAAAATCAAAACTATCGATCTTCAGAATTTTCTCCTTGAGAATGTTCGGACTTGGGGACGTTTATATCTATCATTTCGACTATTACTAGAGGAAAGCTCATCAATTTTTCTACCAAAAAATCACTGTTGGATAAATTTTGAATTTTTTTTATTATGGTTATTATGGTTTGTTCATGGCGTCCCCTTTTTCATCTTCAGGTACCAAACCGAAGATGTATATATGATGAGCTCATTCACTATTGTATTTCAGGAATGAGGTATGTTTGGTTTTAGCCTCCATGTATTCTCGTAGGTCCCTTCGGCCAGCTTCACTGCAATAATAAATTTCATTTCCTACTGTCTAAATTGGGTGCTTTCACATCTGTTGGAAATATTTACCTACAGATATTTATTCCAGATAAGTATGTGATTCAGTATCACTCCTGGATATTTAATCTCCCTCAGGAATCTTGGTCCTTCTGGAGAATGCTACTGCTGTTGATTTGGTTGGACTTATGCCAGATTTTCCTCTCATTTCATCTTATTTTGATATTCAGAACCTGGTGCATACATTCTCGTATACATTTTCTTCCTATATTACTGAGTCGTCTGCACAACCTAGTACTTACAACCATTGTGTCTCTTAACTTTTGAACAATAAGGACAATACTCCGAATGGTATCACTGTTTCAGTGGAGAATCGCCAAGAGTATTCAATATTAACTGAATGGTGGTGGGTGTTTTTGATAGATGTTGATTTTTTGACATAGAAATATTTTCCACTATACACTGTAGCAATTGCAATTATCTTGCCAGTTCACAAAGTTTTTATTGTATCGTATCGAGCAATTAAATTTGAGGTATTACCCAAGACCTTTGTAAGTAACCTTTAGATTCCTGGCTTTAAGGTCCCAGGAGGTGGGAAAACTTACATCTGAAATCAGGCAACTCAAAGTACGCCAAGAACACCTCGAAGAACTCAATCAGAAATGTCCGACGGAAAATCTCCAGAAGATGGTGGAAGAAGGCAGAGCAAAACTGACGGAGCTGATGAGGAAGTCTCTTGAAAGCGAACAGAAGATACTCCATTGCGAGAACGTCATCGAAAAACAGAGTAAGCAGATAAATGAGATGGAGAATTTGCTGAGGTACAGGGAAAATATGGCGGGAGTGTTGAAAGCTTCCAGGGACGAGTTGGTTATCGAAAAAGAGAGTTTGACGAGGTATTCGCAGGAAATGAGAACCGTTCTGGCAGAGGTGAGTTGATGTATATTGCACTCAGAATGTATTGGATGAAACAGTTGCATTCGTCAGAATGAAATTCCACATAACGGCAACCCAACCTAAATTTACTCATTACAGTGCATCGTGAGTGTTTACTTTGATTTCAGCTGATAATTCCTTGCCATATTAAATAAGAAAAGTTGTACGTTATGAGCAAAAGATGATTTGTCAAGCTTTCCTAAACTATCGAATAAAAGTATTCGTGATATTCCTTGTTTAGTTCAGGTGTTTCACGGCTAGGGGCGCTCTTGTCAACCCGTGTATATTTCACACGTATATTTTTGCAACACAAAGTAGATGATTGGGACTCCTTAGCTTTGGCAACATTATGAAGTTCATATAGGTACGAGTATGTTGTGGGATTGTTGGAAATTTATGTGAAGCTTATTAGCTGTATCTGCTGCGCTTTTTTGTGAACTTGTGTGAGTGTGGTTTTCACTAATGTATTACATTGCGAACATTTGATTCGATTTTTTTTTGCATAATTTATTTGGTTATTGGGTGAAACATCAAATGAATTATCCATTATTTGATATATTGAAGTATTCAAATTCGATATTTACAATTCAGAGATACAGAAACCTGTCTAACTGACATATACTAGACAAAATATCTAAAATATTCTCGATTTTATGACTTATTTTATTCATAAGTTCAAATCCCTTTTAAAGAAGACAATGCAAATGTGTTCATTTCCCTCTCAAATTTTGTGAGAAATCTGTCACTCCAAGAAAATTATATTATATAATATTGTCTGCATTATGTCAAGAAACATTAAATGTTTATCAATAGAGATTAACTAAATTAACTGGAGATGTAAATATGTTTGAAATATGTTTTTTCCGTTTACCAGCTGTCGCAGTGATACAAATTTAATTTAAGGTATTGGAAACTAAACTATAAAATATTATTAATAATCGAATGAAATAAATCCGGGTAAAATAATAATCAATATGGGCAATCCGTCAAATGTGGAATTTTCATAATTGATGTGAAAATAAGATGATTCTGGCTATATGAAAATATTATTCTGTATATTTACTTCAGTTCATTGAATACTTTTTCAATTGATTTTTGAATTTTCAAGCAGTTTTAGTTTTTTTTTTCTTCAAGAATTTTATTATATATTATAATTATAATTGCACTATGATAAATTCGTTTCCGTCCAAAATTAGATTTGAAATTACTAACTGATAGTAATTTTGTTTGTCTAGTATTAAGACGTATTGATTTCAATGAAATTTCTGTTCGAAATTTTGGATTTGTTATTGAATGAATGGAACAACAAATTTTTTGATTGTATAGTGTGTTCAAATCTGAAAATATTTTGGTTCATACAAATTCACAATTAGTTCAGAGTATGATAGTTCATATATGCATTTAATAATTATATTGTGAAGATTTCAAAGGTATTATTGTGGATTTATTGACTGTTCCCGAAATAGAAATTACTTGTTTAGTTGTAAGTATATAAGACTGAAAAATATTTTTTTTAAAAACTTAAGAGGAATATAGTTCCTGATTTTTAATCTAACACCAATGAGGGGTGCTACATTTTTTCGAATAATTTAAACATGTTTGAACACGATAAATTTTCGTTATATAATTGAATTGTTATCAATAATTATAGGATTGGTACAACTGTTCAATAATCTTTTAGAAATATCCATACACGAAGATTTTTGGAAATTTATTATTTACATACAAAACTTACTCAACTGTGACAAGTGACTGAAAATATTATTTTTTTAATCACTTTGCAGTTCTACTCTCTCTTGTGAATCAAACTGGGAAATACAGATATTTCCATTTCACAGGTGACAAAAGAAGGCAAAATGAAGGACAGACTAATAAAAGAATTACAGGAAAAAATTGATCTCAGAGAACGACAAATAAACAAGCTAGAGAAAGAAGTTCGTGAACTGGAAACCAACCTGGTGATGACCAACGAGAAACGTTTCAAGCTCCAAGAAACCATCGGCAGCATGGAGAAAGAACTCCAGTCAACTAAGGCCCATGTGAATCAGCTCGCAGACATCAACACACGGTATGAACTCGGTATGAAGTGCTCAAATAGACATTTTGTCGATAAAGTAACGATTTCCAACGATATACTCGGTTCGGGAAGTAAAGTTAACATTGTAGATCGCGGATATATACCCCAGAGCAGGAAATCCTCTCACAAAGTATTGGAATGCAATGAAGGAATCCATGGGAAAATGAGTTCAAGGTCTCTGATTGGTTTGTCTCTGAAGCAAGTCGACTTTCTCAAGTCCAGACTTGACTATCTGACACAGGTCAATATGGTTCCTACAGTCAGCGTTGAGGCTGTAAGGACTCATTCTCAGATCTGTTCCACTTCTAGTTTGAGTGGGTATCAATACACGCATCGCAACTTAGAGAAGATGGTCGAATTGACTGCTAAAAGATATGATTTCTTGCAACAGCAGGCTTACGAATCGTACGACGAACTGACGAGCTTAGTACGATTGTTAGTATCAAAAGGAACTCTAGACGAATAAAATGTTAATGTATTTTTGTATTTTCATTATCTATATTGATTTCTCTTCCATCAAATCTACCGTGAATATCATAGACGGAAAGTGGTTAGACTTTGAATTGAGATAATGTAAATTTCAGAAAAAATTACTCAAATCAAAGACGCAGTATAATTTATCACTCAAGATAGTCCTGCAGTTCGATCGAAATTCGCGTTCATATATCTCCGACCTACTTACTCAGGAGAAATTTAACAAATTATTCAGTATGTTTGCTTCAAGAAAAACTTCTGAATTCTACCCCATTATCAACAAAATCGTTGAAAAGAAGAAAACCATATATGAAATGAGTCGAACAAAGTAGTTTTGCTCGTTTTTCTCAACTATCCGGGGAACATTGAATTCATTGTGTTTTTTTGGTAAATATTCGAATATCCCACAGTAGAATATTTAGAAAAAAAGTTTTTGCTCGCGTAAAATGAATTGTAAAGTTTTTATCTAATGTCAAACCGCGGGGTTCTCTCTCGAAGGTCAAAAGAAGACTTTATTTCTTTCTTGCACCAAAAATCGATCGAGAATCACATGACATTATTCATCACGTCACTTTTGTATTCTATCAGCCTGCTTTATTTCTCGCAAATTCTCATTTTCCTCAAAAATATATATTTTTGTCAGAGCTCTTCTCAACTACTATGATTATCCTATTGCTCAATTGACAAATTTCGAACTATGCACTGTTTGGAACCTTTGGTGCACTAATGAATATTATTGGAGTTTGATTCCGACACCAAACCGTTCTGTATCTGTAGGAGGAAGAGTGTAGACCCACAGCACTTAGGCCACATGTGACCCATTCTACATCCGCCCGAGGAGTTGTCCTCCTAGGTCATCGTCCATCCTCTCCTTTCCAGGAAAGTGGACAGGTCACTAGAAGTCATCTCCTTTATATTGGCAGGTGTAGGCCAAGACTCGCCGAACACACACTCTCTTTGGCAACCTTGAGGTTTCTCACGGTGGCCTCCGCGAAGGTTTTGGAAGGTGCAGCGACATTACTGTCGTTGCGCGGCTTCTTCAACCTTCTTGGTATTCCCTCCGTGGGGGTGCACAAGTGAGGGAGCTTTCCTGCAGGAACAGCCCGTTCCTTGCCTTTATTCAAGGCGGAGCTCTTGGCGCCCGCCGTAGGAAGTGTTCTTGCTGTTGGAGGTGGAGTGAGAAAGGAGGAGGGGGTGCCCTTATAGTTGCTGCCACTCCTGCCTCCTTGGCTCTCTTCCTTTTTGGGCTTGGCGACGCAAATGCGCTTACGCCTTGGCCTTTGTATTACATCACGAGTTTATCTGCTATGTCCAGCCTCATTCCAAGCAGTAGATTAGGGTGAACATTTCTGTGCATCCCCAGCCACCGCCTTAGATTGAGGTGAACACTTCTGTCCAGCCTCGGGATGTGTTTTTGTTTATGTTGTTTCTGTTTTGTGTTCGTGTGATCCCACGAATAGCAAGGGAAGAGTTGGTCACCTCTGGCAGAGCCCCGCATTACCCGAGGTAGGCTGATTACAATGAGGTTCCGCCCAGTTCCCCCAGGGGTTTATTCGTAACTGCATATCACCCTACGGCCATTCAGCTGTCGGCACGATTCCTCACACCTTAGCTTGGGTCGGCTGGTCCACGGTGGCATGTTTTGCAAAGGCTTTTGGGGAGTTTTAGTTCCCATCACCCCACTTATTTCTGCCACTGACCGGCGACCCCGTCCGTAAGGCCACATTGGCCGCCCGGACAGGGCCTCCAGTCCCCTGGCCTTTCCCCTATCCGACACCTATCCGCCCGATAGGTAGCCCAACCCACGGGACACCAAACCGTTATTTCAACACCTCGACACGTGTTTCGATCACCAAGTGTTAAAATAACAGTTTTTTAATCGAAACACGTGTCGAGGTGATAAAATAACGGTTTGGTGTTGGGATAAAACTCCAGTAGTAATCACTGATGAATTTCGAGTTGAAAATTCACATTTGTACGATTGATTCATACGAATATTACAAATTCGAATGGAGTTTGAATCATCTCAATTATGCTTCGACGCCATATACAGAAATGATAACATGAGTTCAAGAAAAATATTAGCTGCTGTTTATACTCCTCTTTATGAGCCAATTTGATTCATGCCTGTGGATTCAGGATGGAGTTAGGCATTCAGGCTTGTTCAGCATGTTTATCCGAATATTCGCATTTTTGTTGCGAATCGCAAAATAATAATCGCATTAATCGGTTATACCTACTTGTACGGTACATTTTCATGCGAATAGTTTTTTTATCTTCCATCTGCTGTGATGTTTTTCATTCATTGATAACGCTTTGTGACTTGAGCCTATAGTTAACGGTGTTTCGCCAGGATCTGCGCTTAGGGCCTCTTCTATTTATAATTTTTATCAACGACCTTTTATCACAAGCGCTGCCCTATAAATGTGTCATTTACGTCAATGACAAATCTATTTGTCCATTTTGGTATATTATATTGTTATTGTTTTCGTTTATTCCATATTGGTACTGATTTTACATGTTAAATAATCTCTTAGACTTGCACCAAATGTTTTATACTATCTATCTAACTATCTAACAATCTCCTTGTACTTTTTATGGAAACTTTTGATAGTTCTCGGAGACCGTTGATTTGAAAAACTTGTGTGATCCTATGATTTTTTTTATTCGCAAAAAAGTTTGAATATTTGAAGTTCTTTGTAGCAGCCGTTCCATACACAATAATTTCACGACATTATCAAAGCATGGCTGAGCCATGCCATTCGGTCGAAGCAATAGTACCAAAATAAATTTTTAACCTGAAATCTGTCAATTGAACAATAAAATGGCAAAAAGCAGCTCAAAAAATGTTTTTGAATGGAAAAAGGTGAATTTGAGGTCAGTTGTTGACCAGGTACATTAACGAATTAACCCATATGGAACCCAAATTTTCAGTTCCGGATACCATTGTTAACACAAAAACAATGTGAGTGTGTATATTTTTTATATTCTTAGAATTGATTTATTTCAGATGAAGACTTGTTTGGAATGTCTTCTGTTAGAGAGTGCAAAATATGTTCTATGAAAATTTTAAGGCCTCAGAATAAGCCAAATTTAATTTTAACGTAATTATCATATTTGATTCCACTCCAATAATCAATCGATGTTTATTTCTCTGTTGACAATTCCTATATACCCACCTATCATTTCATGTTACCATAAATTTTGTTGTCCCTGTCTAACCAAAGATATTCGTTTGCTGAAGAGGTGTTGTACAACCTTGTATTCTCCTTTGTTTCCTCAATGGAAAATTCAGTTAATTTTGCTGAAATTAATATTTTGTAGATTTCGATGTTCCACTCGAAAGGACACAAAGACAGAAAAAGCTCCTACCGAAAGTAAAGACAAACAAAGAACAAACGACTAAGGCTATACATTTTTGAGGTAAATATTTTCACACGTGGATTCGTATAGAAAGTTTTTGAACAGAAACTTATCAGCACTTATTTTAGCAGAATTTTTGAACGATTCTTTAAGAGACCACGAATTTCCATAGAACATCATTTGTCTCACTATCGTTAACATTTAAAAACAATTGATTATATTTCTGAAAAGACAACAGAATCCTTCAATTGCCTAGCAAGCTTTGTGAGATATTTTTCCTGGATTGTTTCGAATTGAGTACTCAAAGAATTGAGACATGCTAGAAATTCATTTTTGAAAATATAAAATAAGAATAATTAATCACTTCAGTTACTATCATCATGAATACTATACTTCAACATGTTTTCAAGATTTCGGGATACGAATATATTCAAAAAACTGGGCAACAAAATTTGTGGTGACGCAAAATGATAGGTTGTAATTCACTTTCATTCAATACATTTCCACCTCTCAGTGGGATTATTTCTAATTAATATTAGCGTACCACACATTTTAGCCCATGAAATAATGATGGGTTCACGGGACATGTGCCATTTTTCTATATTGTTGAATTTATCACTTATAAAATTATGATGTGTTGATGAAGAAACATGGAATTGTGTGTCATTCATGATGTTAGTAACTCTGAAGTGAGTATCATATACGAGTAGTATAACTCTACAGCTAGGAAGTTGTAGATTATTCGATATTGATATTTTTTTCGTTTTAGTGCCAGACACAAATACGTCAAGCCCTTCTGAAGAATCCCTGAATATAAAAATAACCGTTGGCTGAATCCAATAAAGGGATTGGGTATTATCATTATTCTAAGGAAAATATATTGTAAATCAGCCAATAAAGTAGTCATTCCACAGAACTATGTCTTTCATTATTTTAAAAGGACATTTCCCAAAATCTGACAAAATAAAAATTGTAATGAAGTATTTCACACCAATACGCTTACTTCAAATAAGGTTAAGTTTGTCAGTAACTTCATTGTGTTTTCGATCACCAAGTGATCATCTTCAAGAAGAAGATTAATCTTCCTCTTGATTATTATCAAACAAAAAAATGTGGGAATCTCCCAAAAGAAGAAAGCAATTAATTTCAGAATAAAATGTTCACAAAGATTTGTATATAAGTACAAAGGAGTAACTTTCAGACACACACTGGAAGAACCCAACTAGCCATTTTATATTTTATAACGGTTTTCAAAACGTTTCAGAGAAAGAAATTATAAACCTTTATTTCTCCCTGAAATGTTTTCAATGTGTTTATGAAACAGCTATAAATAGGAAATTGGCTCCGTTTTATAAAACATTGTAGTCTATATTGATATTTTGTAAGGCCTTTTACAAACATTACAAAACAGTTTTATAAACATTTCGGCAGTTACTATACATTTTTTCTAGCACTATTCGTAAAGAATCTTATGAAATGATTGAAGTACAATTTTATAAGTTTTTTAGTAATTCTAAGTAAGATTTATAAAATATAATGCAGCCTAAAATGATAACGATTGAATAAAAACGTGTTCAAAATGTTTTATTTCGTAAACTGATAGAGATAGCTATAGGATATCGGGGTATTTATTCTATTAAAATAATAGAGTTGCTAAGACTTTTTGATAGAAGTGGCAACGTCGCAATGCTGAAAATATTTTATAGAAAACTGAATTCTTCCATTTTTCAGCTTGTATCTTTTTTGAAGTCTTCAATTTCATAAATTATCAAAATTTTTATGTAAACCTTCAGCATGGAAAAAATGTTGATCAACAAAAGCATAATTTAGCTATGATGAAGAAGTAATACTTGGAACTGAGGCCTATTTTGAGGATAAAGACAAATCGTACTATAAAAATGGTATCGAATAATCGTTGTATTATCGCCTTTAAAGGCAACTATAATGAATAATAAAATCAAATTTCAACAAATATTTTTTACATGTCAGTCTACGAAATTTTCAACTATTACTGATGTGGACGAAGACGAGTTGAACAAAACTATACTTCTGAAAAATGAAACGTCCCTTGATAATGACTGAACTACTAGCATAAATAGTTAATTTATACTAGTATATTGAAAAAAGAAACTTGACCATCATCTTTCACACTGTCAATTATAGTCGGTTCTTCAAAAAAGGTGATGATGAATCAATCACAAATTATAGACCAATATCACTCATCACCCACTTATCCAAAATATTCTGAGAGAAACTCAAGAAAAGACCTACAACCTACGGTTCGAAATATAAATGGATTTCAGAACATCAGTATGCTTTTAAGAAATATATATACACCCAACATGTGGTATTGGCTTAGACTTCTGAAGTAGCTTCCGCCCCGAAAGAGAATAAACCATGTGTTCTGCCCGACCTATCGAAGGCATTCGACACAGTTAATCATAAACTACTTCTAATAACACTGGAGAATATGGAATACAAGGAAATTTAAATGAGTCATTCAAAAGTTACTTCTCTAACAGGACGCTGACGGTGAACATTGATGACGTTTCACTCACACACACATATACATAACCCGTAAAGTATTTAGATGGGTAATCCACAAGGTACAGTTTTGGGGCCAATTCTGGTAATGGAATTTTTCAGTTGAAAGTAAAGGTGAGAGCTTGGGCCACAGTCATTTTTCATGAAGCCAACAACTGGTCAGAACTCAAGGATATGTTTGAAACTGATATTCGTTCAATGAAAAATTGGCTAGGATTGAGGCTACTAATACTCAGTGTGGAGAAAGCCAATTACTGAAGTACAATAATTATAAGTCGTTTCAACCCACATCTCAGATGGAAGTCTCTTATAGATTATTTATCCAATAAGCTCCGCTTCTTCCTCTGACTCCAAATTTTGAAAAATATTTTAAAAACCACTCAACTCAAAAGTCTATCACGTTCAGGTTGAGAAACGGAGGAACCTTTCACACTCATATTCGTCCGTTGAGAAGTGTGACAACATATATTTTTCAAATTGGTTTTATCTAAGACCACACGCTTCACTACCAAAGCATTACTCTTTAGGGATCATGCTTGTTTTTGAAATTTGCCAACTCTCTGTCTGTCTGTCTGTCGATTTAAAATCTGTTTTTTCCGTTGATCAGCTATCGCCCCCATACGAACTCTCAGAAGTTGAGAAACTTGTGCGATCTAAGGACTAACGAGGTCTTATCTTTTAACGTGTGATTCCTAACACGGTTGCAGAATCATTCCAGCTTCAGCCAGATAAATTCTCTCGAAAAAATTATCTGGTCGAGGCTGGAATTGAACCCACGGCCTTTCGATCGTGAGTCGGGCGCACTACCACCGCAGCCAATT
>WOGO01002847.1:0-15166 GCA_015342085.1 Leptinotarsa defecta | reverse complement strand
TAGATGATGCCTGGGAATGTTAGGTCTTCTAATTGAAACCACAAATGTGCCGTTAGCTCCTGTTGGTGACACCGTGCATATGTGAAGTTTTTCATTTTTGGTAACCAGTTGTTGTCCATCTTTGCAATTGTCTGCACCACGCTGATGAGGTCAAAAGCCAGAAACACGTGTATTTGGTATTTGACAATGACAGTGTTGATGAATGCACTGTTCGACGTTGGTTTGCGAAACTTCGTTCCGGAGATTTTACTTTGTAGGTGATCTCCGAGCGACCTACAGTAATCCGACGAGAATTTCAGGACCCTGGTGGACACCGACTCATCACAAACGGTGCGTGAGATGGCGGAAGAACTGGGCGACTCTCATGTGGTTTTTGATGGTTTGAAACTTATTGGAAAGGTCAAGACGCTTGAAAAGTGGGAGTCCCAGGATTTGAACGATCGACAGAGAACTTGTCACATTTCTAGGTCTGTTCTTCTTTGCTTTTACACAACCAAACAGGTGGAGCCTCTATGACAACAGGAGACGTTCAGGTCAGTGGCTGAACATTGATGAGATACCCAGGCACTTCTCAAAGGCAAAAACCCGCCAAAGAAGACTATGATCACTGTTTGGTGTCAGCGGCTGGTGAGCTTCCCTATAAGTTTCTGCAACCGGGCCAAACCATCAACAGCAGAGTCCTATTGTGAGGAAATCGCCAAAATGTACCAAAAATTGCATCAGCACAAATCGAGAACTGATTTTCGAAATAAAAAATTTTGATTCCATTGAGAGAAACACTGACTGTATGAATGGCATTTTGGAGATCTGTATTCATGATTTCCATGAATTGATATATCTACAGTGTTTTTCAAGTCGTTTTCAAGCTTGCCCAGCTTGAAAAAATATATTGATTTGTTGATAATCAAGACCTAATGTTTGCCTTCTCTCGTAGTGAAATTAGTAATGATTGTGACATTTTTCCCACTTTGTTGATATAATATTGTAGATCTATTGTTATTTTCACTATTTCCTCCATATTGTACTGATTTTCACTGAATTCAAATTAACGATCTCTTTCTTTTTCAAAAACTTCATTTGCAATGATAGATACTGATGCAGCTTTCCAGATGAGATTTAGAAAAAAATCTGGTCTGCTTTTCTCACGACAATCTTTCCACCTGTGTTTTCCAGCATGTTATATACTGCTCAATAAATTCAAATTGTTTCGAATAACCCATTCCTTGTTGAAGAAACACAGACTTCAGAATGTACAATTATCCAATAATCAAAGGCATTTTGCTGTAGTTACCTCCGGCTTCTAGAGATACCCTTGTGCTGGCAATCGCACGTTGAATGGTAAGACACCACTTATCCTGAGCTAGCACAAGTTTTTAATTTTGAGCGTTGTCGTTGTTCAAGGAGTCGTCAGATAGTTTTCAGGTTTGGTTCTCGTACATTTGAGTAAAATTCATAATTTAGGTTTGTGTCTGAAAGTTACTTCTTTGCATGATCTACACATCTTTGTATATAGGGCGTTCCAACGAAAATTTGACCCTCACTCTAAGTCAGAAACGGACGTGTTATCAAAAATTTCAAAAAATACGTCAATTTGTATTTCTAGGGGGGCTAATTCTGATATGGAAATTATACTCTAAACTTCACCCTCCCTTCAACTGAATGAATGAATGTTTTATTTATCATCGGATAATCAGATTACAATGTATAGAGAAAATATAAAAAATGCAGATTACAGAAAATATAACAAATAAAAGAATATAGCATGCTAAAATTTTTACACTGTTCTATAAATACATATACATTAACATATACATAAATATACACACACAGATATATACCTACATACACAAAATAATATAATGAACCCACATCAGGAACCACCTATTTTATACATATATACATATACATACATATACACACATACATATACATACACATTCATAATGTTCAGTTTGTCACATATTCTTTTAATTTTCTTTTAAATAATTTTGTGGGCGAAGATTCTTTGATTTCACGAGGAAGTAGATTGAATTCAATAATAACTTTGAAAAAGACAGATTTCATCGAACGAGCTTTAGAGGTGGTTTAACATAGAAATTCATATTACTTGCAGTTAGTTCGTGTTGCTCGATCATGGATATTGTTCACAGGAATCAATTGACACTGTAAATAATTGGGCAGTAAATTATTTATCATTTTGAAAATGAAAGTCATTGTTTGAATATAATGATTTTGTTTCACATTAAGCCAGTTGAGGATATCTAACATCGATTTTATATTCGCGTACCTGTTGCAACCAAAGATAATACGCATTGCTTCATTTTGTAGAATTTGCAGTCTGTCATAATTAGATATGTTTGTGGAAATTATAGAATTGCAATAGTTGAAATGAGGCAATATCATAGTATTGAACACTGTTAGACTGAGATGAAGATGAAGTTATACGTCTCATGAATCCAATTTTTTTACCTATCCGAAATATATATATGTATATGACTATATTTATCAAAATTTAGTATGGTATCAATTACGAATCCCAAATATCTGATTTCCTGAACTCCTATCACGTAATAACGGCTGAATTCAGCAAACTATCCATACTATCAATTTTGTATGTGTGTGCAAAAAAAATCTGAAGAACTCGTGTCGGGGTGAAGGAGGAGGTCACTTCTTTATATTTAAATGTGCCGTTCAAATGCAAATAACAACGCATATTCAATGAGTGATATGAGGAAACACTATGATAACAGTGAGAGCTGTATGACCGCTATAATCATTATATTGTATTCGAATGCAACTGCAATCAAAAATGAAATCAAATTTCATCACAATTTTCTTTTCTGTGGTAGCCTTGAACATTTTCAGCACAACTGTAACTTGAAATCTACGAATTTCAATGCTATAGAATTTTTTTTTAAATTGATTACTTCCTTCCTCTCTTTGAAAGATTCATAAACTTTTTCAATGAATATTCAGAAAGCCACTATAAAAACTGATCTCCCCTGAAAAATATGTCCCTTTCATTTGAAGTATGAAATACATTTTGGACACTTTTGTGAGCAATAAACCGATACACTAAACAACCCAACCCCTTAATCAACTCAATAGATTCTCATCCAGATTCTCTACTGTTATAATTCACAGAAAACACTTGTTCAAACAAAAAATTTTCAATTCTACGTATTGAATTCGACTTCAGTTTTTCATTTTTCAAAAAACGTATTGTTAGCATGTTGAAGCTCAATATTGGAATGTTTCAGAGCAAATCCCACACAACCAGTATGGGTGAGAATAAGAATTATTTTGTGGCGCAGCAAATACCTTACGATGAAAAAGTGTATAAAAGAAACTGCACCATACTATAGTTCACAAGTTGACTCATCCAGAACATATTATCATATGAATTTTTTTTTAAATAGACCCAGACTCAGAAATAATCTCTTTGACTATCAGCATCTTTTCTATGTTAGAGTGTTCCAAGTCAAAAAGTTTTTTTCATTCCAATTAAAACCGGCAGTATACAATTTTTTCTTAAATTATCCAGTAAATAGCTCTCACTCAATATTTTTCCTTCCCACTTGTTACTGGTTGAATCTGTTTGTTGCCAGAAATAATCAACAATGTTTAGATATAATCTACACTAAATAGCCAACCCGAAACGTTATTCCCACTGTTTATTTCTCTTCATCAACGTCTACAACTACGAAAACCCAGTTCGTTGCTTCCAGGCTCTACGAAATGACAACTTCCCCTAAGCTTTCTCTTCCTCTGGCGCAATCTAAGTGCTAGATTGACAGTCGCGCAATTAGTTTTCCTGGCCACCTGAGTCCCTCTTCACTTTTGTGACCATGTCACAATCGCGGCGATTGTTCTCTGAAATCACGGAATGGCAGAGAGAAAGAGCCATTATTTATTAATTGACAGGTGACGGGACTGGAGAATAACAATCCCTGATTGGGACAGAAATGATTTTCGGGCGATAGACACAAAATATTTTAATATTCCGATTTATGATTCGGATTGCTATTCGATTGGATGTGATTAGAAGCCGCCTTTTGTTAGTTGGATGAATTTGGAGGAATTATTTTGGAAGTCTGATAATTTGACTGGAAAAGAGAGACACTAATAGTATTTGTTTCATTTTCAACAAGGCGCTGTGATAGCATTTTTCGATTTGTGGCAACATTTTCCTCTGGCATATTTCCATAACATTAGTTTCAGAATTTGCTTATCAGAAAACTGTTGATTGAGAAAACAGATTGAACAAGAAATCTAGAAGAAAAAAATTGAAAAAAATTGAATATTCGATATAAAATTCAGCAGGGAAGCCTCACTTGGTGAAAGTTCTACACCTGACCAGCCTATCGATAAGAACATGTCCAATAATGTGAGAAATATCACGGCTCCAACAAATCCAGTGAAAATATTATGATTATAATTATCAGATCAGTGATCACATATATGGAGCAATTTTCTGGTGGCGAAAAACTTCACAGCAACCGACTAAGACGACGATCTCTAGAGTTGAGAATTTTAACATCTCCAATACTATCTGTAACACATAGGATTTGGTCGTGGAAAAACATTTCAACTCAACTTCTCTCTACGCTTTCTGGAAAGCGTGATATGGATGAATAATATACAGCCAAGTACCTGAAACAGGCTCATGCGAAGTCTATCAACTACCACATGCTGTATCTAGTCCTAATCCTGGGTAGGAAGGACTGAATCATCCGGGACGAAAAGATAGTCAAAGCAGTTTTTATTGGCTAGCAAATAGATCATAAACACCTCCAGATTCCATTGCAGACATATTAATCTTCCTGTTGACCATATTTCAGAAGAAAATCTACGTCATGTATTACATATGTCAGTAAAATAATCTTCCACAGCCCAGCGAATCTGAAAACAGTTCACTCTCATCAAGCAACATCCAGGTTGGTGGAGGGATACCAAAAAAACTATTTTCGAACAGAAGACCTACACATTATCTCTGGGTTGGATTCTCAACTACTCATACTGATTTGAGAGGCTACGAGGCTAGTGAATTCCTTGCAAGGAAGTTCACTGAGAGATTTACTGCTTAGGGTTTTGCCAAACAGTGAGTATCTGGAATGCAAGAAGAGGCTTCTGGTGAAATCTACCAAGATTGGCTTCTTTCCAGGCATTCAGATATATATCTTTCGAAGGATGTCGCCAAACAATTTTTGGCTGGATGACCTAAACTGTCTAACAGAACTACTAAGATCTGAAAACCGAGTGTTGTTCTTCAACAATTCCAATAAATCATATTATAGAATCTCATAAAATCGGCTGAAATATTGTGGGGCAATTCGTCAAGGTCTTGATTTTGGAATTCTGTCCCTAATCTTGTTCTTTGTTGTCAAACTTCCTCGATATGAAAAACGTGTTTTTCTTAACGAAACGTTAGACATAAAATTTTTCTACAATTGATGAACGAAGTATTACACAGACAAAAGATCTTTCAATGGACCCCCCATTTCTTAAAAAAATATATAAGGTGGAAGGAAATTTGGGTATGAATTCCACATACAAATTTGAATCCCCTCAAAATCTGATCTTGTTGTGTTATTCGAAATTTTCGAGTGACCGTCTGTCTGAGTTTCAGGAGAGTTGGAATATTACTGGATTCCCCTTCAGAAAAAAAATGTGAAAAGCTGGATTTGAAACCAATTGGATCCAATTGAAATCAAAACTTGATGTGTTCTTTGAAATCCTCAAGTATAAATCTCTAAGTTACAGGAGACTTGCTTTTTTGGAACTTTCCTCATATTACATGGAAGGAACAATGTAAATATCTACATTTGGAAACTTAATATGTTCTTTGAAATTCCTGAGTATCCGTTTATCTGAGTTAAAAGAGAGTTGAATTTTTGTTGAAATCCCCTTCAGGAAGTAAAATTCAGAAAGCTTGGTTTGAAACTAATCCAATCTCCTTGGAATCCAAACTTGATGTGTTCTTTGGAATCCTTCAGTATGAATAAGTAATTAACAGGGAGTTGGCTCTTTTTCTCACTCCCTTTGTATTACACGGGAGGAACAATGTGAAATCAATTGGATCCTCCTGAAATCGAAACTTGATGTGTTCTTTGAAATACTTGAGTGTCCGTCTGCCTAAGTTACAGGAGTCGCCTTCAGGAAGACGGACAGACAGAAAAATTTGGATAACTGGATTTGGAAGTAATCAGATCTCCTTGGAATCAAAACTTGATGTGTCCTTTGGAATTCTCAAGTATGAATCTCTAAGTTACAGGGAAGTTCAATTTTTTTTGGATCCTCCTTTATATTAGCTAGATCAGAAACCAAGTGGATCTACGTTGAATCGAAACTTGATGTGTTTTTTCGAAATTCTTGATTGTCCACCTGTATGAGTTACAGGAGAGCTGGATTTAGAACCGGTTGGATCTTCTTGAAATCGAAACTTGGTATGTTTTTCTGAAAACCTCAAATATCCGTCTCTAGCTTTGAGGAGAGTTGAATCTTGTTGAAACCCCCTTTATATCACATGTAAGGAAAAATGTAAAAAGCCAGATTTGAAACCGAGTGAAATTAATCGATCCTGAAATTATTCTGCATTTGATTTGAACTTTCCCAATTATCATGATGCAGATGAAGTCACATTGGAAGGTAATGGATACATTTTAGTTATATTATTATTAGGTTTGAGCAATCTCAGAATTTGGTGATTTATATTAAAATTCATAAACTTCTTTGTGACAGAGGGAAATGAAGGGTTCAGTTATTTCAGATTGTTTTGAAACTGACAAGAGTTTCAGTTGAAACTACAAAAAATATGAATGAACTCGCACTTATCAATCATTTTGTTCAAAAGATCATGGCTTTCTTTGACATAAATTTGAATGCACTACGGTTTATCATATAATAATTATTCATAGTGACCATAACATTCAGCAAGAGACGATTTTTATTAAAAAAAAATAAAAAAATAATACTCTGAGACTCATTTTTTCATGCAGTGATATGTTTCGAGTGATTGATGTTGGCAACAACTATTTATCATATCGCTATCAATATAATGTATGATGAATGATAACACTGCTTTCAAACAGTTGTAGATGTAGTAGGATTCAGTTCGAAATCTACAAGTTCCAATCGAAATATTGGGTAGAATAAAATAATCATTTTCATATTCAAAAGCGCGCTGTAAGCATGTTTTACGGTTGAAACCATTAGAGAGATATTCCACTTGGAAAGATATTCGTACACATTACTTATTGACGTGATATATCAAAGACCGAGAGCCCTTTGTAACCCTCTTCGAAGAAAAAATGAGATATAAAGGCGAACAATGTGGAAAAAAGTGTCCTTTGATGTCTGTCAAATAAATTGGGCGACCCACATTCTCGGTGGTTACAGTAATGCCATTGAGGCCGTATCACAATTGGAAAAGATCATAATCGACAATGTCCTGGACAAAGAAATGTGTCTGAGACGAACAGGAAAATATATCGAGACGGAGGAAATCAATGTATGTTCAGGTCCATAAGAAAAGTTCGATTGAGTGCTGCTTTTTTCACACAACTAGGGTGTTTCCTAACTACGGTATGTACCTCCAAAGAGTGATTCGTTAGAACGTTTCAAGAATACAGAGATACAGGGCGTTTGATTTTAAAAATAAAATAGTATTTATAAAATGTCATAAAAATCCTAACACCGATTTGGTTGAAATTTGTTACAGTTATTAGAAGTAATGAGGCGCTTATTCAGCCCGAACTAGATTGAAATTATTAGGTTCAGTGGCGTCTCAGTGGGTACCACAGCCAACCAATATTAAGAAAGAAAACAGCCCTGAATTTTTTTAAATTTTTTATTTTTTTAGATAAGGCGACTGAAACAACAACTTTTTTGTCGCTTGTATTTTCTTCTCCTAAAAACTATCCGTGGACAACATAAAATAAAAACCAAGAGTAAATAATGAACGATTTCAACCCTAATGTAGCCGAGCAAAATGTCCTCCTTCTGATGAAATATACGTAGCAATAGATTTGTCATTGATTGTCTGATACGTTCAAAAATACCGAGGAGTATTCCTTATGATATTGCAATTGTCAATTATGCGATTACACAAGTCATTCACATCTAGCACATGGGTTTTATAAACAAGAACCTCCATATGATCCCATGAATAGAAGTCTAGGGGATTCATATCAGGACTACGCGCTGGCCAATTTTACATCCACATCCACTGCACATCCAATCCAGCGATTAGAGTAGGTGATGTTGCAAGAACACTAAAATGAGCTGGAGCCCCGTCGTGCATAAACCACATGTTGCCTTTTACAAGTACCGGCACTTCTTCCAACAAAAGAGGTGAATGATTTCGCCACCTGCATTTCTACTAGTTTTAGATAATCTTGCATGTAGCGTTTCAAATGTTTCAGCACACGGAATGGATTCAATAAGTTGTCTGTCCTGGTAAATTATCTGTGCACATTCGGTCTTTCCATTTACTAATTCATGAATAAAGTGTATGCCAGCCATCTGTCTCTGTAGAGTAGGGAGGTTGAGTGTAAGCCCACATGTGACCCATTGTACATCCTCCCGAAGAGTTGTCCTCCTAGGTCATCGTCCATCCTGTCCTTTCCAGAAAGGTGGACAGATCACTGGGAGACATCTCCTTTATATAGGCAGGTGTAGGCCAAGACTCGCCGAAGACACACTATTTTACTGACGAAAACTCCGGGCATGCCTGTGTCTTTCTATCCACACATACTGGATAGAGGTGTGTCCACTAGCCCCATATTATGGGGGTGTTTCCTCAATTGACGGTGGCCAGTCCTACTGTTAAGCGTAGATTTTTCCTGGTCATCGACAAATATTTCTTCGGCGCCACCTTCACAGGGTCACCCAAGGTGATCTTGGCAAGATTGCAGCCTTTGATTCCATCCCATCTCTTTAGGGATTGAGCATGGATGTAACATTTGGCTAGTTCCGCAATTGTCGAAGTCTTAGACCAGCCGCTTCCTTGGCTAAGGAGTCGGCAATGCGATTACCTTTACTCCTGTCGTGACCTTTAACCCACTTCAGGATACTGTTATTATCTACCAAGGCTTTGGCTAAATCTGGGTGACACTCTTGTACTAGCCTTGAGGTAACACGTTATCTGTTTAAGGCTAATAGGGTTTGTCTGCTGTTAGGGCAGATTGTTATTTTTTCGCCAGGAGTTCCTTCCCTGGTTAATTCTTTTGTGGCGATTGGGATATCAGCCAGTTCTATTTGAACCATCCTGGTATCTTTTCCCATTCCCCTCTCAATCCTTAGGCTTAGTTATCTGGAGTACACTCCACATCCCGAGCCTTCTTTGGTTTTTGAGCCGTCTGTATATATGCGTATTGCATTTGTAGCATCTGACCTTGTGTTCTGTTTTTTTTTTGTATTTTGTATGGTTTACCAAACACAAACGGGTAAATGATCTCACCACCTGCATTTTTACTACTTTCACATGGAATTCTACAGTAAGATATCTGTCCTGGCAAATTTTCCTTGCACACTTTGCTACATTCATACTTTCGAAAGCATTCGAAAGTCTAGTGTAATGTACCGATCTCCATAATTTCAGACAGTTCATTTATTCTGCAGCCATTCTTCAGTGCGTGGTGAGAGACACTAGATTTTCTGGTCTCCAAAATTAGACTTACGCTGTCTGTTGAAAAAAAAGTGAATTTTCATTTTTATTGTAGAATATTCATTTTTTCATCAATTTCTATCGTGTCTTCTTTCAAAGTAGTCCCTCTCACGTATAATACACTTGTACGTGGGGTTTTCCAATGACCGTTTTAGGCAAATATGGATCACCGTTGACGTCAATGAACAATTCTGGAGCGATGTTCATGTGACGCTTTATTTCAATAAAACTTCCAACTTTATACCTATCACCAACAAACTGTTCATGGTTCCCAGCTGAAACTATGAACATATGTATCAGAACGAGGGTATCAACAACCTGTGCCATCAGTACCACACCGTCAGCGGCCGTGAATATTCTTCTTGATCTACCTCCTCCCAATATTTTTCTGGAGTCTAGATGTACTGTATATAGACTTGTGCACAGATCAATTGTACAAATCGATCTAAAGCAGAGTATACTAGACTGCATATTGACACTGAAAGTCACAGCATACTGGGGATGTCCTCTGACATTATGCCTCCAACTGTCAACTACAAACTGCCTCATAAAGTACTATTCACGAGTATAGAGGACTGGATCCTCCGGTAATAAAGAAGATTGAAAACAGATGGTTGTTGATTAACAGATGGATCGAAAAAACCTTCAGGCTCTGGTGCAAGTGTTTTCAGTTGCAAACCAAGTTGTAACTTGTCTAGGGACCTATACAACTGAATTTGAAACGGAAATTTATGCTATTGAATTATGTGTGGAGAGATTGGTAGAATCCAACTTCATACACAAGTCAATGAAAATATTCTCGAAGAGACAAACAGCTTTGGAAGCTTTTGGTTGCTGCCGAGCAACATCTGAATTGGTAGCAAATTGGCTAAAATGACTTTCCTCAGTAGGAAAATTCAACAAATTGTCTTTGGTCTGGATTTCTAGTCACACTGACTCAGAAGGCGATGAGGTTGCTGACTTCCTTGCCAAACAAATATCAAAAACCTGGATGGTAAGAGGATTCAAGGATTTTTGGCAGGATTTGTTTACTCCAAAGCTTTCATACACCCTTCGAAGCTTGGAACCAAACAATTGTCGGACTACAGTAGGGATGAACTACAGGTTACTGTTATTTGAATCATCATATGCAAAGGCTCGGTCTGTCGAATCTGTTTGGAAAAACAAAGCCACACTCCTACCTGAAAGATCACTCAGCATATGAACTAATCGGCTTCATTAAGAAGCTGGGTCCACTTGATGGCGTTTTATTAGGGTTGCAATGGAGACTGGAATAGAACCACTGACTTTTGAACTAACCTAACCCATCCAACATAAAAAAAAATCGCCAATCAAATGTACGCAGGGTGCGAAATTTGAACATTCACCTTATTTTGTGAATAGTCCACGACGAATTTTGATAGCTCGCTCAACCTGACCAATATATATTTTGTCACAGCTCATTTCATGTATCCCCGACTTTTCATCTCTCAACATCTTTTCTCTACAGCTACTTTCAAGTTCAACATTTTGGAAATGCGATCCAATCCGTTGTTGTATCTCAGTTCATACGGAAGGACAATTAACTTTGAACCTGAACCCTTTCGGTAAGTCAAAAATTTCTGAAAATTATAACCAAATTTTGGTTTCCTAGTCGAATTATATACCATATTGATGCTTTGTATGGTTTACATTGGATTATAGAATTTTTCAGGAAACGTATCGTTGGGTATTCGACGTTCCATATCTTCTAAACGCTTAGGCCGTTTTTTAAACCAAAGCAGCAGCAAACGGAGAATTAGAAGCTCTTTTCAAAGAGGTCACTGAATCTAAATTTCTGTAGAAGAAGACATTTTTTCAGTGTAAACGATTGAACATTTTCTAGTGGATTTTCGGCCAAGACTCACAAATTGATTTTTGGATTTTTGTGGATACTTTTTCCCTGCAGCTATGTCTTGTGGGTCACTCTATTTGTTTGAACAACGTTACTTGGAAATTGTTACCGATTCTATCAATGGCAGCTTCGAAGCTGCCATTATTTGTGTGAAAGTGTATTTTAATTGAATGAACTAGCTACACCATGATGTCTCACTTCCTCCCTGTAGATAGATCGACCCCCGCGAAAGAAATAAGCCAGAAAACTTGGAAAACTCTCAGCATTTACAGCGGCTAACTTTTGAACAAGAATCGCGAATTTGGACCACGGCGTATTTATCTTCTCTTTCCCGAACCGGCCACATGATTTATTCCGACTCTACCATTAGTGAATATCCAAAAAGTTGGCCCGTTAAATGTTTCTGGGCCGCTTGCTCTGAACAGGCATCCGCCAGCCATGTGAGATCGACGGGAAGAGCGAGAGAAAGAGAGGGAGAATCGGCCATTCTCTCTCTCTCGCACTTGTTCCTGTTAAATGGTCCCGGCGGACTTCACTTCCGCCTTCGCTTTTTCGAAATGCGCTCATATTTTAATCACAGTCATACTCACATTAGAGCCCTTTGTGAAAGCGCACAAAGCGATTTGATATATGGCGAATTTGTTATAATTCAGCTTGAATAGTTTTGTTCTTCAGACGCGTGGATTTTTCAGTTTTTTTGAAAGCTTTTCCGACTATGCTTTTGTTTCGGGGCAGAACTCGATTTTGACTACAGAACGAGATCGAGAGCGCTTGGAATTTCTTTAATTAAACCGTTGTTGGAATGACCTGTTATATCGGATAACAAAGCTTTTTCTGACTATCTCAATACAAATTCTGGGTTTTGTGTTGAGAATTTCTACTGATTTTTCAATTAATTGAAAAGGAATTGTACTTTTCACTTTGGTATTCAACGAAATGAATATGACTACAGTCAACTCTTAAACAAGTTGAATATAAAATCATTGGAAAATAATAGAATTTCCATGAACTTGGTGTTTCCTCTTCAAATCAATAAATAGTGAGATAAACTATCCACAACTACTTCAAATAATAACTTTTCATATCAAACAAAACGATACGAGATATCCTGACATATTCCATATCAATTATAATAATAATAACTCAGATCTGTTTAATGTATCACTTCAGGTCTTTAAAAATTAATTGAAGACGCTATAGCATTTTCGAAGCTTTTCTTTACCTTACCTTACCTTTCTTTGTTAGTACTAGATTTATTACGTCTTTTTTCTTGTGAGTACCAGGATTGTTTAATCTTTCAGGAATGTAGTCACTAGACATAAGGATTTATTAATATTTTATATTTCACACTTCGCTGAATGTTTTGCAAAATTGTAAATTGTACTGTAGAGATCAGACATGAGAAATCAAAAATACTCTGTAGGTCTTCACATTTTGTTGAATATGTTTTTATAGATTGGCTTCGCCGTTGAATAAATAAATAAATAAATAAATTCCTCTTCGATTGTATGAATAATAACTACTCTTTTAAACGGATATCGAAACGACTCCACTGGAAAATGCCTCGAGCTGAAACTATTTCAGTTACTCAGATTGAAACTGAAAAATAAATTTTCTTCGTGATCGGATGGAAACTTACAATTTCATCAGAATTTATTATACCACTCACTTTTATGGTAAATCTCACATTGTCTTTTGGCGATTTTTTAGAATGTGCAGAAATGTGTACAAAAAAAACTGTCACCTGAGCCTTGAAAATTATAAACCAGTCATAGTACCAAAAACTTTTTCCAAAGTATTAGAGTATTGTTTTTTAGATGTCATTTTGTCATGAATATGATATAATTTTGAGAAACCAACAAACACATTTGATCAAAAAATCTACGAATACTGCGGTATTTTCTTATCTTCAAAAAATAATAGAATATATTGAGGCAGAAGAATACCCTGTTGAAATCTTATGTGACTTCATCAGGGCATTTGACTGTATCAATCACGACATACAACTGGAAAAGCTGTATAAGCATTGAATCAGAGGTTGTCCTCTAGATTGGATAAAATCATTCAAACTCGAACGTACAGAATATGTAGCAATCATCAATCATTTCACACAGAAAAATGAAAAAGACATTGGTGTCCCTCAGGGGTCAATTCTGGGACTAATCCTGTTCCTGTCAATGTTCTGTTCTATATTAATGATTTGGATAAACTTTCTGTATCTTCATCCTTCACAATGTACGCTGATAATACGTCGTTAATCATTTCTGAAAAAAGGACTATTTCTTGCATGATAAATGTGTTAACTTTTTTGAATAAATGGTTTTCAGTGAATTATTCATTTTTAAATGTAATGAGTTGTCATTCCAATCAAACGAATCGGGTCCATGTCCATCGATATCAACTAGTTCGAAACAAACAATTCCCTTAGGATTACGAATAGATAAAAATCCCAATTGGAAGGTTCACTATTATTACATAATCTCAAAGTTGAGTTCAATTGCCTTTCAATTCAGAAATTTGCTCAACATTGATCAATTGGTACAGCTCTACTATACACAAGTTGAGAGTAGGCTACGATATGGTGTGATATTTTGGGGTTTATCTACCTTTGCAAAAGATATCTTCGTGGCACAAAAACGAATTTTACGATCAATGACGGGGCTTCCACAGATTGATTCAAGCAAAAATATATTCAAGAATATATTAACATTACCATGTCTAGTCATATCAGAGTTGAGTATGATAGTATTCAACAATAATGATTAAATATAGGTGGGGAACAAACAAAATCATAGTGTCAATACAAGACAAAAGAATTATTTTTCAATTCTATTTGGAATATTCAAAATAATTCACCACTCTCCCATTCATACGGTTCCTAGAATATACAATGCTCTTTCTTCAAATGTGAGAAACTACTTGACAAAACAATCATTCAAACATAATTTGAAATCCTTTTTACAGAACAATGTTTTTATAAACGGAATGGACATTCGTCATGGCAATCTGCGATTAAATCAATGACTATTATTATTATTACTATTATTATTGCCTAGTATTGGCAACATCATTGGCATTTTCTAGGATTGGCAACTAGTGTTATCAGTTATTTCATACTCTTTGAAGTATTTTGTGAGTATTGATTCAAAGTGAGGATTACGAGGGGGATACCATTTCAACGCATAAAAAATAAAGCGATTTATTTCCAACAGGACTACCCAGTTACAGGAAATGTTGTTATCACAGAGTATATATGAAATTAATATTAAAAATAATGGGATATGGAAATGTATGAAAGTAAATGCTAAAATAAAGTAGGTATATATAATCGACTGTATTGCCAAACATGCGCCAAACTAACTGACTGTTATAAGGAAACAGTATAGCTGAGGCAACAGTCAATAATAACACTGAATAATTTCAAACAAGACTCAACCTCTGATGGAAGCAAGAAACTCTTTCGAAGGTTCGAAATAGTTGAACATTTCAATCTAGCAGACTACTATTACAATATTCATGCAGTCATTGCTCACTGTGGTTCTGGCGTTGAATTTGGTCATTATTACGCCTTGGTCAAAGAAGAAACGGACTGGTTTAAGTTTGACGATAGTCGTGTCACGAAGTGT
>WOGO01002846.1:0-15171 GCA_015342085.1 Leptinotarsa defecta | reverse complement strand
TATGTGTGTATATATATATACATATGTGTGTATATATATATATATATAAATTTTTTTCTTTTTTATGAATTATATAATGACTTTTCGTCCTCGGCCCAGGATTTTTTCAATTTATTTTCGTATAATCAAACCATAATGGATTTTTGTATTAGTAATAGTTTTATAATAACCTTATGATACGTTATTATCAAAATATTGAGATGAAATTGGGAAAGAAAGGTTTTGGCTTTGTACTTCTCCATCATATGTAGGAATTCTGTAGGTAAATGATATTTGATTCAATTCCATAACGAATGATTGGAATACAAAGTGAACAGGGAAAAGTGTTTTTGTTTAATTCAGTGTTCATATAAAAGTACTTGTTTCAAAAGTATTTTTCTTTCATGTAATTCAATGTTTACATAAAAGTAGCTTTTCAAAAGGGCTTTTCCTTTCAGTTTGTGTCTGAAACCTACTTCTTTGCACGATTTACTCATCTTTTTATAGAGTTATTTTCATGAAATTTATTGCTTCCTTTCTTTTGAAGATTTCCACATTTTTTTGTATCAAAATGGACAAGTACAAAAGCAAAACCTTTCGTTCCCAAAAATGTTTCTCTCCTAAAAATATACCCCTTTCAATTTAAACAAGATTCATATGACTTGATATTTAATCAAATAAGTGAATGAATATCATTACGTACTGTCATCGATGACATGCGTAGATCGAACTCGTTCTGTGACAAAGTCTAATTTGTTAAGAATATTTTAAATGGCTTTTTTTAGCTTGCCCTGTTTCTTTGAGTCAAATTTATTAATTGTATCATAGCAGTATCATTGTAAATTCAAAATAGCCGCAGCTACAAAATGGCGGATTACATATTGTTTCACAACTACCTGTATATGGGTATAAAATGACAGGGTTCGACTAGTATGATAGTAGTACACTTTGAAAAAGATGCAAATTCAAGATAACCGCAGTTACAAAATGGCGGATTACATATTACCTTGTAATATTGAGGCACTAAATGAACCAAAACATACCACTACCAGTGAGTATGACAGTGTTCCATGTAAGTGAAATTTTATCTCTCTCATTTATTATATTGTGTAGGATTCCTGAGAATGATATCTGTTTCAATTTCATAACGAATATTTGGAATAGAGAAAAGTGTTTTTGTATAATTCAGTGTTCATATAAAAGTACTTGTTTCGAAAGTATTTTTCTTTCGTGTAATTCAATGTTTATATGAAAATAGCTGTTTCGCGAAGGCTTTCTCCAGTTTGTGTCTGAAAGTTACTTCTTTGCATGATCTACACATCTTTGGATCTAGTTATTTTTTTAAATTGATTGCTTCCTTCCTTTCTTTGGAAGATTCCCACATTTTTTTGTATCAAGATGGAGAAGTAGAAAGCCAAAACCTTTCTCTCCCAAAAGTTAAGCTCTCCTTAAAATTACCTCTCCCGATTTAAAGTGTGATTATCTGTTTCAATATTCAGAAAGTAAACTTAATCACTTCTACGTTTAACTGTGATGATTTGAAATTGAATAATGGTAGTTTAGAAAACAAAATGATTTAAAATTCTCAAGCATTTCCATAAACAGCCTGAAATTTGTTCAGCAAATAATAGCTTCAATCAAAAAATTGATATCTCCAAAAAACTGAATTTAACAACAACAAAAGTGGTGTATACTTCTTGGATTGGTGCTCACTTGAGATATGGTATTGTATTTTGGAGATGTGGCTGCTAACATCTTTTCCAGTCACTGTTTGTATTGCAAAAGCGAGCTGTAAAACAACCACTCGAATCGTGTTGATAATTTTATTAGAGAAAATGTTCTGGATCTTGTGTGCCAAATTTATGAGAAATATAATTCAGGAGAGTCTCAAGTATATTCAATCAATAATACCTGACAAAGAACAAATCAAAATTTACTTTATATTCAAAAGTTAACCCTGAAAAAAATATTCTGTTTTCTGAAAGATATATAACCTCATCTTTTTGAATTAAGAATTGTTGTCATATGAAGGATTAAAAAAACTTTTTTCAGAATCTTTACAGAAAACCTACTGAGGTATATTTTTATAATCTATACCTACCACCTCCAAGAATAATACTGTAGCGTGTATGAGCATAAAACTCACAAAAAAGTTTCTCAATATATTAAAATTGGAGTTCTGATCGCCTGACGGAGCATGTGATATTTTTGAAAATAAAGTTTGTGAAGATCAAATCGTTCCCGGTTATTTTGGGAAATCATGATTTGCCTTTAGTTTTTTCAGGGTTGAGTACTAGTCTAGAATTAGTAAACCAGTTTTTTTACATCATTCATATTCAAGCAACACCTTATTGTGAAATTTTCAATGATTAGTTTACAAAACCGCAACATGTCTCACTATACAATAGCTTCACTATTGGAGAGGAGAATGGAATGAAAAATCTTGACAACTGATTTTTTTTCGGATATTGTTAAAAAAAAAGGGATATAAACTATACGTATGCTGTTGGTAAGCGCGGGTGCATCGTTCTACTTATTAAATCAACCGCTTTGTGAAGGTTGGTATGATTCCAACTATGGGATTTTCGATTTTTAGTGAGTCTGATCCGTCCTAATGTAAAAGGTAAGTTTATTCTAATGAAAATTTTGAAGAAAATTTAAAAAATTATATTGAAAAGTGCGAACACATTCAGAAGGTTCTGATGTAAAAATCGATAGTATCGTTTCCTACTGAAAATCTACTTCAGAATTCATCGATAATAGCTACAGGTTTCTCAGAGAACCACCCTTATATCGCCTCAATTAGAAAGAAGCATTCAGCCGAGCCGACCTATAGTTTCGGAACAAGCTCAGCAAGAGAAGTTCAAAATGTTACCTGAGTGTTAGTGAACCCTCATCCCGATAAAAGCATTTTCAAACAAAATGGATGTTCAAAATCGAGTCCCACGATGAATCCTTTGCACGAAAAGCATATGACGAAATCTATTTTCTAGTGCGATTCGATTACTGTTAGCATTGGCTGCTAAGTACGAAATTCATCATATAGATTTAACGAATATATTTTTTCACGTCGGTCTAGAAGAAGAGATATGTATATTCATTAACCAAAAGACTGCTGTTCATGGAGAGTAATCCAAAGTGTGAAAGCTGAATAAAGTTTTGTCGGACTGAAGCTAGAAAGCAGATGATGGAACCGAAAGTTAGATAACATTCTGAACTTTATGAATTGGCCAAAACGAAGAAAAGCATACAAATTATGTACATGACATTTTTAAATTTCACCACATTCAATTCACGCATAGACTAAAGTCTATGCGATCAAAGTTATGGGCAACAGCTAGATTTTTAATAAGTCCCTTGGCAATACATGCATTGAAAGAAATAACATGGCAGCATACTTCTCTTTCATAACGCCAAGCTTTTCCGAATCATATCATTTCGTTTCTATCTTGTCGTATCGAAGAGAGAGAGAGAGGGAGATGCCTACCAGTATTATGCATTGCTTGTTTAAAAAATCAACCACAGTAAAAGTGGTTTTTAACTATAAATCCAAAACAAGCACTGTTAATAAACACCAGAACTGCAACACTCTTCCCGGCACGCATCGAGAAGAGTGTTGGTGATCTTTATTTATATCTAAAAGGGTACACTTTCACATACACATTAACATCACAATGATTTTGAGTAGAAATTCGCATGAAATTTTCTCTTGACGGTTCCCGCTAATTTCAACAGAGCGATTGATTTGAAGGTAAACAATGGGCTCACAAAATGGTTAACAATGGGCTGTTTAGAATGGTATATTTAATTTTTTTTTATTGATTCGGCCGTTACTTGATGAAGATCCATAGTAATTTGAAAAACTACACCTCACGATTTGATCTCCACAAACTTTATTTGAAAAATATATCACAACATGTTTCGCTAGCACAGTAGCTTTCTCAAGTGGAATCAAATCACTTGAGAGAGCTACTGTGCTAGCGAAACATGTTGTGATATATTTTTCCAATAAAGTTTGTGGAGATCAAGTCGTGAGGTGTAGTTTTTGAAAGTATATTTCATATTTCATAATTCTCATACCACACTTTACTATTTCCATACATTCGAAAGCAACCAAAAATCTGGTGTCATGTACCGATCTCAATAATTTCAGACAGTTTTCATGTATTCTGTGGCCTTTCCCCAAGGCGTCTGGTATTTGAAATATGCTCCGTATTCTTTCAAAACAAGTTTCAATGGTTCACTTGTTGAAGTGAGCAAGAAGTTTTGAAGGCTAATTTCATGTTCAATTACGTTATTTTATGATTCAAATTACAGATGACACTATATTATTGGCATTTAATATCTCAAAAACTAGCATCATCAACCACAAGTGCTCGACACTGGATATTTACCTGGATCCTCAAATAATAGTGAACAAAATGTCAGACAAATTTCTGGGATTACCAATAGATAAAAATTTCGATTTTGAAGGTCACATGAATAACCTATGTAAGAAAATGTTATCAGGATGCTTTGCAGTCAGAATATCAGCAAATGAACTGGGCACTATTGTGGCAAAAAATGTGTACTTTGCTCTTATTGATTCCCATCTGCGATACGGTATCAGTTTTTGGGGAACGTGTTACCAATACATGTTTGATAGGGTGTTTGTACTACAAAAAAGAGGAGTTAGAAATATGTGTAGAGTTGGATTCAGGGATTCCTGTCGATCTTTATTCACAAGGCATACCATCTTGACCTTGCCTTTCATACTTATCTTGGAAATGGTATATCTGATGCAAAAAATATAGGAGAGGAATTTTCAGTTCACCTCGACGAAATACGATAAATCAATTCAATATTAGTTTACCGATTCCAATATCATAAAAAATTGAGAGGTCTTTCATATATAATGGAAAAAAATGTTTAACCATTTCCCAATTGAGATCAAAGGCATAATATGTACCATTGAATTTAGAACGTTTATAAAAAAGCTTCTGAGTTCAAAGGCCTATTATTCTTTAGACGAGTTTTATTCAGACAGAAATTTTAATGTTATAAACAATTAATTTTTATTATTATGTTTTAGTACCTACCTACTAGTATTTAATCTGTGTGACTTTTTTATCTTTTTGTTTGATGTTTACATTTGGCTCTGAACTGTATAGTTGATAGTGTTTACGAAGTAGATACTTACACTTTTATTTTCCATGCATTTACTTTTTATATTTTGTGCTTTATAGTTGTCACATTCTTATATCTACACTTATGTGTTGCATGAGAACATGCTTGTGATGGGTTCCAGGAAATTTCCTTCTCTTTTTTAATCTTTTTTCAAATTTGAAAGCAATATTGCATTAATCCTTATTCAATTAAGTACTTCAAATACATTGTGCATGCCCTTTACAGCATGAAACTCAAATTAATATTTTCGAAGATATTACACATTTAGAATGCATAGACATAGCGGTTGCGGTGGTACCGGCCGGAGGTCTGGCGGCGCATGCCTATAAATAGGGCGTCGAAGGCCGCGCTTCGCCTTATAGCACTTCATGATTAGCAGCGATCGCACACTTTTATATGTATATTTAGTATCAGAATTGCACCCGTGCGGAGCCGGGGCGGCCTGCTAGTATAAAATATGTGTGATTTTTGGAAGCTGTCATCATCCTTATTTTGATTGCGTCACTACCGCATCTTATTCTATAACTAGATACTTGTTAAAAACACTTATTACCAATAGTACCCAGTCGTTGAATGATTCATGTAAACATCAGCAATTTATGATTCTCTATATTCATCATTTTGATAATATAATAATTAAGAGAAACATATTTGATCCCATAGTGACCTATATCTCTTAGGGTTTTCATGTTTTAGGTGTTAATATTCTCCAAAACACTACGAATTCTATTCAATGAATGAATACACTTTACTGTTTCTTGAAGCAGACAACATAGGTATATGGCGATCAAAATTCAGCAAGCGACATTTAGGTACATACTTTTTGTGTTGCATTCGAAATAGCGATGATTTCATGAGTGGTGCTCAATAATAAACTAACCAGATAGCGTTTGATCGTATGACATTTTTTTTTGAGTAACCAAAATAACTGAAAGTTGTCATTGAAGTTTATTCCCTAAATATATTTGACTTCAGTGAAATATTTCAAAGATATATTCACAACCGTTTGTATTTTCAATATTGTGCGAAAAAATACCATTACATTCTTGTGCTTTCATATTTTAATAGCAATGGCTATATATTTTCATATTGTTACACCACTGTTTTCCTTTCATCGAGTCTTATCAAAGTAGTTTGTCAGGCATGTGAAATGAATAAAACGGAGTTCAAGGGCAGCACGCAAATCTTTACAATATTTCCACAATGATTTTCATGGTCAAACTGATAATATTTAATTAGTTAATGATACTTTATTTAATTCATTGCGTATTATATAAGAGATAACTACTGCCAACAACGGAACGAACAGGATGGTTTAGATTTATGAATGAATAAAATATTAATTTGGATTTGTTAACTCAAGTAAAGGGACCTCTAGGACGTTTAATGTACCATGAGTGATTTTTTCGTAGTTAAAATTTTCTTGTGGCAACTATGGATTTGAACATTCTGAAATAGGTTGCATTTATTATTATTTATTTATTTATTCATTAACTCGAAAAAATTATTCTTTACCTACTACGTTCAAGATGGACATCATAACGACATTAAGGTAAATGACCTGATATCAGTCTTGAAAATAATAACTCAATAATTGTTTGAACATTTCGTGTTATCTCACTGATGTAATATATTATCGTAAAAAATATTCCAATATTCTAGAAGATAAACAAAACTAGTAACAATGAACTTAGCTGGCAAACACAGTCAATCCAATATTTTTTCAACTACTATTTTGGTGACTTTTCAACCTGTCTTACAAGAAAGGGGTTTTCCCTCATTGTTGGAAAATTGCTCGCGTTCAGCCTATTTCCAAAAAGGGCAAAAAATTCTTCTTAATAACTATAGACCAGTCGCTTTGCTATCAGTGATATCAAAAATCATGGAGAAAGCCGTAAACCAACATATCCTCAAATATTTGGAAGGCGTCAACATCTTGAGCGATCATCAATATGGCTTTCGGAAACAAAGATCAACAGGCGACCTTCTATCGTATGTCAGCCATATTTGGAATAACGCAATCGAGAAACATTGAGGGTCAAGAGCTGTTGCGCTTGATATTTCTAAGGCCTTTTACCGTGTCTGGCATGAGGGTTTGCCGGCCAGATTTCGATACTATGGCTTTTCGGATCACTTTTGTGTATGGCTATTCAGCTTCCTGAAAGAACGTTCCTTGCATGTGGCCGTCGATGAATATCTCTAGAAAACTTTCACCATCAGCACTGGTGTTCCCCAGGGATCCATATTGTCTCCAACCTTCTTCTTATTCTATATCAACGACTTATTGGAAAAAACCAAGATTCCAATATATTGCTTTGCTGACGACAGCACACGTGTAATTTCGAATTGGGGTGAAATCAACAAAGTTCAATTCAATGCCACAAAACCCCAGCATTGATTTTCTTCAGAAAGATAAATGTTTCCGAACCGAATATAATACTGTCAGGTCCGACAATTCCGCTTTCTGCTTCGATAAGCTTGTTGGGGATTAAAGTGTACACCAATATGTCTTGGCATAATCATGTCGCTGAAATTGCAAAGGTTGCTTCTAGTTGCTTCTAGTTCAGTGTTCCATGAACCAGAATACTGTACACACCTCAGCAACTTTTGATGCTTTATAAAGCTCAGATCAGACCTTCTTTAGAGTATTGTTCTCATGTATGAAACTCCGCTTCTTAAGCACGCCCTGAAGCAGCTGGATTCCATCCATCCATCCTGATTGAATACACGAACATCACTTGCAACCTTGATAGTCTGGAACATCGAAAAAAGGTTGAAGATTTGTCACTCTTTTATAGGTAGTATCACGGAAGGTGTTCAAGTGACTTTACACATTTGATTTCACCAAGAGCGGTACATAGCATACTGTGGCTGCACATGGTTCAACTCAGTACACCTCAAACTTCACAAGAACTCTTTCATTTGGAAAACGGCGTTTATGTGGAATAAACTTCCTGAGAATGTCTTCCAAATGGATTTAATCGCCAGCGATTCAAATCCAATGTGACTCACTACTTTCGCACGGTGACCGCTCTAAGAGCGCCTTAAGGATTTTCCTGTAGTGCTTGCGTTTTGTTCTTAAATTCAGAGTAAAACCTAAATGTAATTTTCAAAGGATCCTTGTTAAACCTTGTTTTCACACAGTTTCAGTTGCGAAGATGTTATGTGTTCGTAACTTTCATTAGCTATTGTAACTATTCTGCAGTGTACCCACATTGTGATTTTTTTGGGCCCAGTATCTAGTGGTTTAATTTCTTGAAATGCATATGAGTCGCACTTTTTGTGGAATTCGTACTCCATACTTACTCCGTAACATTTTGCCAGCGTGGCTGAAATGAAGTTGCTTCAACAATCCGATGAAAGTATGCAATTTTATTTGTTCGATGATATCTTTTATTACTTAAAGAATGCACAAGACTGGAATTCGTTTTTCAATGTTATCTTATGCTTTCGGATTTTTTTAAGAAGAAAACAATGTTGTTTTTAGACATATTGTGTGCTTCTGAAAATATATTATTGAATTACTTTTTTCCATACGAAAACTTTAATATGCTTTTTATCGCTAAACATTAGACCAGAGAGCTAATCTGTATGAAAATAACTAACAGTTTTTATCATCAAATCGGTGAAATGTGTCTCGAAAAAAGCGTTAAAGAGTTTTGGAGTTGAGTAAGTTGAAAATATTGAGATAATGATTCATTTTGAAAATCCAACCTACTCATATCTAGTTCATAGTGCCTTTCAGGTTGGATTTTTTTTTGTCGAAAGTGATTAACCTGGTCGAGATTCATGTCTGGGAGACCCGACCTGCAAGAATTTCCGCCGACCTGCAAAATGTATCTTCTATTTTTTGAGAATTGTGAAATTATTAAATGGGGGTTGGAATTTTTTTCTGTCGGAAATGATTAACCTGGTCGAAATTCATGTCTGGCAGACCCGACCTGCAAGAATTTCTGCCGACCTGCAATGTTTATTTTCAATTTAATGATGAATGTGGACTTTTTTCATACTCAAAAGGTGAGGATTGGATTTTTTTTTTGTCGAAAATGATGATCAACCTGGTCGAGATTCATGTCTGGGAGACCCGACATGTAAGAATTTACCTGGTTCGAAATTTATGTCTGGCAGACCCGACCTGCAAGAATTTCTACCGACCTGCAAGGTTTATTTTCAATTTAATGAGGAATGTGTACTTTTCCATACTCAAAGGGTGAGGATTGGAATTTTTTTTGTCGGAAATGATGATCAACCTGGTCGAAATTCATGTCTGGGAGATCCGACATGTAAGAATTTACCTGGTTCGAAATTTATGTCTGGCAGACCCGACCTGCAAGAATTTCTGCAGACCTGCAAGGTTTATTTTCAATTTAATGAGGAATGTGGACTTTTCCATACTCAAAGGTTGGGGGTTGGATTTTTTTTGTCGAAAATGATGATCAACCTGTTCGAGGCTCATGTCTGGAAGACCCGACCTCTAAAAATGTCCACCGACTTGCAAAATGTATTTTCAATTTTTTGAGAATTGTGAAATTATTAAGTGGGGTTGGACTTTTTTTCTGTCGGAAATAATTAACTTGGTCGAGATTCATGTCTGGCAGATCAGACCTGCAAGAATTTCTGCCGACCTGCAAGGTTTATTTTCAAATTAATGAGGAATGTGGAATTTCTCCACAGAGGGTGGGGGTTGGAATTTTTTTTGTCGAAAATGATTGACCTGATCGAGATTCATGTTTGGCATACCCGAACTGTAAAAATTTCTACCGACCTGCAAGGTTTATTTTCAATTTAATGAGGAATGTGGAATTTTTCCATACTGAAAGGGTGGGGGTTGGAATTTTTTTTGTTGAAAATGATTAACCTGGTCGAGATTCATGACTGGGAGACCCGACCTGCAAGAATTTCCGCCGACCTGCAAAATGTATCTTCAATTTTTTGAGAATTGTGAAATTATTAAGTGGGGGTTGGAATTTTTTTCTGTCGGAACTGGTTAACGTTAACCTGGTCGAGATTCATGTCTGGGAGACCCGACCTGCAAGAATTTCTGCCGACTTGCAAGGTTTATTTTCAATTAAATGAGGAATGTGGAATTTTTCCATAATCAAAGGGTGGGAGTTGTAATTTTTTTGTCAAAAATGATCAACCTAGTCGAAATTCATGTCTGGCAGACCCTACCTGCAGAAATTTGTGTCCAACTACAAGATTACGAGAGCAATGTCTACGGAGAACAATTTGCTGACCTGCAGACCTGCAAAATAGTTATACCCAAAAATTTTTATTTTTCAATTTCTTATCAGTAATTCACTTAGGTTGAAAATTGAAAAGATTCATTAATTATTGAAAATATATTTTTTAAAAAATATCGATCGGTTTTTTTATAATCAGAAGCTACAAGAAAATTATTTTTAAGAACTTTCATCTGTTATTGTTTAAGAAGTTTTTATAAACAAATGCGTTTTCTAAGAAATTCAGAATTTTCTCTTGAAGACATAACTTTTGATACGAATTATGATTTAAAAAATCGTTTCTTGAGAAATAATGTATTGCTTGAAAATGGATTTGTTAATTAACAATTTTTTTCTACCACTTGTGATAAATATTAAGGAACTATTTTTTTCAGATCAAACTTTATTTTGCTCTTTGATTAATAATAAATGTTTATATTTGAATTTTCATTGTTGATTTAATAAACTATTTGTTATAAACAATTACATATTTTCTATATATCTTGTTTCATCTTTCTACACAATGTAACAAAAATAACATGTATTAATTTCTTCGGAAATAAACTGTTTATATTTCATATTGAATTTCAAAAATTCAGTTCTCTTTTACTCCATCATTCTCACCTTTATTCGTTTGTTTTCTGTTATTGCCGCTTCCTGCTGTCGTATGGTACCCCTACCTACGGAAATATGGATCCTAATAACTTTTTGTTTCCTATGTTGTGTATAATATTCATCTATCATTCATTTAACTCATCAATCAGTTATTAGTTCCAATTTGTTTTGTGCTCTGTTCAAGATGTTTCGTTTGTTTCCTGTTATTGCCGCTTCCTGCTGTCGTATGGTACCCCTACCTACGGAAATATGGGCCCTAATATTTCGGTGAGTATCTTTTTGTTTCCTATGTCGTGTATAATATTCATCTATCATTTTTATTCATTTATCTAACATAACTTGTCTTTCTAGGATGTTGGACCCATGTTCATTAGTTGCTTCTATCAGAGCCAATCCGCAATGGTGGGATATTTGCTTCGGAGATTCTATTCTGAGACAGAAAATTCGAGAAGGATTAGAACTGGAGAGAACACACAATCTGGAGGTTGTCATAAACCCACGGACTACTGTCGAAACTTCTCGATTGGGTAATACCGAGAGGATGTTTTCCAGTAATATGAGAAAAACAGTAGTCCAAAAGAGGTCAAGAATACAGATTGAACCAGTTCCAGCAAAAAAGAGGAAAATGTTAGTACAACTGACTCCAAGTGATCAGGAGATGAAGACGAAGAGAGCTAGAAAGTGTGTGAATTATCGATTATAAATGATTGATCGTAAAATTTCAAACATTTTTTGTTATTCTGTGATTTGAAATAAAATTCATACCTTTTATTTTCCCTTGTCATTTCAATAAATGAGTTACTAGTCTTCTGATGAATGAAATGAAAAAATTGTTATTTTTCAATTTGTTATCAATAATTCACCCAGGTTAAAAATTGAAAAGATTCATTATTCATTGAAAATATATTTCTCAGTATGACTATCGATCCTTTTTTTATAATTAGAAGCTACATGAAAATGAATTTTTAAAACTTTTATATGTTATTGTTCAAGAAGTTGTTATAAACAAATGCGTTGTCTGAAGGAAGTCAAAATTCTCCTTTGGAAACATAATCTTTGATGCATATTATGACTTGAAAAAAATCAACTCTTGAGAAAAAATATATTGCTTGAGAACGGATTTGTTAATTAACAATGATTTTTCTCTATCACTTGTGATAAATATCAAGGAATCATTTTTTTCAGATCGAACTTCATTTTGCCATTGATTGTTGATGTTTGAATTCTCATTGTTTATTTAATAAAGAATTTGTTTTAAACAAATACATATTTCCTATATATCTTCTGAGTAACTTTTCCAGAAGGTTCTGGCTCATCAATCCAATGTACATTCTACACTGTCGTAGGGGGCTCGAGGAATATTGGCGGTCAATGAAATGTAAGCTCATCCATTATATTTTGTAATGAACTCTTCAATTTTTTTTTCGGAATTTCGAATTGAAAAGCTTCATATTCAACAGTAGGATGCTAATGCCGGCCTTTATCCTCCCACCACCGGTTTGACCTTGAATGACGTCGGCCTTGAGAAATGTGCACATAATGTGACTTTGAACGTGAAGTTCGACGTTGACACTCAACTCTTCGATGTCCTTGAGATTGCGCTGTTTTTAAATTTTGCAATAGGTATTCGTGCAGTGAATATGGCAAAAATTTCAGCAGGAGTGACGACCTGCGTCATCATCAGCGGGATTTCTTTACTTGCTTGAGTATCGATCTGTTTTTTCTGTTGGAAATATAATTCTTTGAGAGGTACATAATGCATTGAATCAGCTGAATTTGGCGCCAATTTCTGTGATAGTTGAGTGAAAGTATTAGGTCAGTAAAATGAAAGGAGAAGGGGAAAATTTCCGCTTCAATGAACAACATTCAGCTATAAAAGCTGTGAGACTCATCAATCAGTTATTAGTTCCAATTTGTTTTGTGCTCTGTTCAAGATGTTTCGTTTGTTTCCTGTTATTGCCGCTTCCTGCTGTCGTATGGTACCCCTACCTACGGAAATATGGGCCCTAATATTTCGGTGAGTATCTTTTTGTTTCCTATGTTGTGTATTATATTCATCTATCATTTTTATTTATTTAACTAGCATAACTTGTCTTTCTAGGATGTTGGACCCATGTTCATTAGTTGCTTCTATCAGAGCCAATGCGCAATGGTGGGATATTTGCTTCGGAGATTCTATTCTGAGACAGAAAATTCGAGAAGGATTAGAACTGGAGAGAAAACACAATCTGGAGGTTATCATAGACCCACGGACTACAGTCCAAACTTCTCGATTGGGTGATACCGAAAGGATGTTTTCCCGTAATATGAGAAAAACAGTAGTCCAAAAGAGGTCACGGATACAGATTGAACCAATTCCAGCAAAAAAGAGGAAAATGATAGTACAACTGACTCCAAGTGATCAGGAAATAAAGACGAAGAGAGCTAGAAAGTGTGTGAAATATCGATTATAAATGATTGATTGTGAACTTTCAAACATTTTTTGTGATTCTGTGATTTGAAATACAATTCATACGTTTTATTTTTTCTTGTCATTTCAATAAATGAGTTATTAGTCTTCTGATAAAATTGTTACTTTTCAATTTGTTATCAATAATTCACTTAGGTTAAAAATTGAAAAGATTCATCAATCATTGAAAATATATTTCTTAATATGACTACCGATCCTTTTTTTATAATTAGAAGCTACATGAAAATGATTTTTTTAAACTTTCAAAATTTCAAAATTTTCCTTTGGAAACATATTCTTTGATGCAAATTATGATTTGAAAAAATCAATTCTAGAGAAAAAAATATATTGCTTGAAAACGGCTTTGTTAATTAACAATGATTTTTTTCACCACTTGTGATTCATTATTAAGGAATCATTTTTTTCAGATCAAAATTCATTTTCCCCTTTAAATGTTGATATTTGAATTTTCATTGTTTATTTAATAAAGAATTTGTTTTGAACAATAAGATATTTCCTATATATTTCTACACAATGTAAAAAAAATAACAATGTATTATTTTTTCGGAAAAAACTTATTTATATTTCATATCGAATTACAAAAATTCAGTTCTCCTTTACTCCATCAATCTCACCTGGTTGCTTGTTGTTCATATTTGCATTTCTATTTGCTTTGAGAATTTGTAGAGTATCAAACAGATGAATTTTATCCTATTTTTCACAATAAATACAGAAATCTGTGGAGTAATACCAAATTTATTAAACAATTCTATGGAATTTGATCCCATATTAGAAACTAAAGATCATCAGTCATTGGCCCCCCACTGGACCTAGTTCTGAGTAACCTTTCCAGAAGGCTCTGGCTTATCAACCCAATGTACATTCCTCACTGGCGTAGGGGGCTCGAGAAATATTGGCGGTCAATGAAACAGTTTATTCATTAAATTCAACTCTTCAATTTTTTTTTCGGATTTTCGGATTGAAAAGCTTCATATACAGAAGTATGGTGCTAATGCCGTTCCGTATCCTCCCACCACCCATTTAACCTTGAATGACATCACATGGATTTGAGATACGTCCACATAATGTGACTTTGAACGTGAAGTTTGACCTTGACGCTCGACTCTTCGATGTCCTTGAGATTGCGCTGTTACGAAATTTTGCAGTAGGTTCGTGCAGTGAATATGGAAAAAATTTCAAAAGGAGTGACAACCTGCGTCATCATCAGCGGGATTCCTTTACTTGCTTGAGCATTGGAAATATAATTCTTTGGGAAGCACATAATGCATTAAATTAACTGAATTTGGCGCCAATTTCTGTGATGGTTGAGTGAAAGTATTAGGGAGAAGGGGAAAATTTCCGCTTCAATGAACAACATTTAGCTATAAAAGCTGTGACACTCATCAAGCAGTTATTAGTTCCAATTTGTTTTGTGCTTTGTTCAAGATGTTTCGTTTGTTTCCTGTTATTTCCGCTTCCTGCTGTGGTATGGTACCCCTACCTACGGAAATATGGGCCCTGATATTTCGGTGAGTATCTTTTTGCTTCCTATGTTGTGTATAATATTCATCTATCATTTTTGTTTACTTAACTAGCATAACTTGTCTTTCTAGGATGTTGGACCCATGTTCATTAGTTGCTTCTATCACAGCCAATCCGCAATGGTGGGATATTTGCTTCGGAGATTCTATTCTGAGACAGAAAATTCGAGAAGGATTAGAACTGGAGAGAAAACACAAT
>WOGO01002845.1:0-15173 GCA_015342085.1 Leptinotarsa defecta | reverse complement strand
CATTTTTGATGATGTCTAGTTCCTTCTCGAGACCTTCCTTCGTATTACAGAGCCCAAAAGCACGGTCTAATTGAGTCTTGATGATTCCTTTTTTAGTCGATTGATGGTGGTTGGATGCGTGGTTCAGATACTGTCCCGTATGAGTGGGTTTTCAGTATACAGATGTTTCCCACTTAGTGTTGGTCCTCTTCACCAGAACATCTAAGAATGGCAATTCGTTATTGTTCTTTTGTTTATTTTTCTCTCGCAGTATTTATATGTTTATTGTGAAACGGCAAGTCCATGAATAAAGACATAAATGAATAACTATTTTGATAGAACTCGTTCTTGACTACAAAAAGCTATCGCAGTATGACCTAGAAATTGAAATGGACATTTTAAACATTGCCCATTTTGTAGACCATACATTACAATTAAAAATGTTGAAATCAGTGAATGGATTAGAACATTAACGGGTATTTCCCATGCAAGTGTGCGACCAAAAATTACCTCAGATATCTTGTTCGTTAAGAATTCACAAGCTCAAGTACTTGCATTAGCAATAAACCGATTTTCAGCGTTTCACGAGAAGCCAATTTGCTGTCAATAATAAATGCGAAAATATAAGACGTTAGTCTGATTCCTACGAATGAACCTTTGCATAAAAGATGAAAATTGCCACAAAAATTGATTTTTCAACTACCCTTCCGTTGTGAGACTTTCGTTCATTAGTTCAAATTGCGTTCTATGGAAGTCGAGGCGGTGGCGTGATGGTCGTCAATTTTTTTTATTAGCACGGCCGATAAATAAATGATGAAGTAATTTTAGCGATAGAGAATTGAGATTATCGCAACGGAAATATACGTAGTCTTTTCATTGTCGCACTAATGGGTTTCGAATCGCCTCTGGGGGTTTTTATGTAGGCGACAATTGGTAAGTACAATTGGCGAGGTCACTTTTTTCTAACCTAAAAAGGATGCTAACCTACAAAGATTGTATTTTACTCTGGTTTTATATTATTATCATTGGTCGTGACTTGGTCTCTTTTAACTGGATTAGCTGTTTGTGTACCTTTGAGCACAGATAGCTAGATTTCAATAATGTTCATTGCCTCTTCTTTTCTATTTTCTGTTTTTAAATTTCTATTGCCTTTCTGAATACTCTTGGGTAGCAATTTTGAGTATTATCGAGTATTACTGCTTCTCTAAATGAGATGATGGGAGTTATAGTGGCACTTTCAAAGGCCAAAAAAACCAATACATAGAGATGAACCGGCTGTGAACTAGTCCCTGTGGACTGTAAAATTGGCGGGTTCGTAGTGGATAATTTTACTGTGTTTTATGATTGGTTGAAGTGTCATAAAATTAAATTTGAAGTCGTCATGTTATGGTGACAAATAGAAATCGAAGAATGCGGGGATGGTTATCGCCGTTGTGTTCAGTTCAGGAATTGATCGCGATTTGAGTGTTGAAATTTGATATTGATGCAGTTATAATTACTTGAAATTTTTGTTATTTGTTTGAAATGTGGCGTCCGTGGATAAGTATTAATAGTAATAACGAGTATGATAACAACGCAGACTTTTTCCAGTGTAGTGATTCCAATAGCGATGGTGAACAATTTGAAAAAGAGATACCAGTGAATAATATTCGGATGTATTTGAATATTGAAACAGAGAGTATGTTTCAATATGTATATAAGAAGTTACACATCAAGTTTGGTTTCGAGGGAAACAAACTATTACAAGAAACATCAGATTTGGGCGAAATTCCTGTTTCAACTGTACGTAAAATAGTCAAAAACAAACCTAATGAACGGAAGACGTGATGGGATACAGGATTACCAAAGCCTTTAGATGTTCATCTAATAAAATTTTCGAAAAAAATAATATACGACGCAATGAGATTCCTACAACTGAAATTATAAGGAAGAAGTTGAATACTTTCGGTCATAACGTGAGCTGCTGTGACAAAACTCTTCAGAATTATATAAAGAAACTAGGGAAACAGAAGAATAGTGAAATTTCGTAACAAATACTTATAACAAATAACTAAATATAGTCAAGAACAACGGCAAATTTTCTATTTGGACGAATCTTGGTATGATACTCACGACACAGTTACGAAAGGGTGGACTGATGGTTCGAGAATGTGTACACCTAACATGCCTGCAAACAAAGGATCGCGACTAATCATTGTGCATTGCGAAGGAAGTGAAGGATGGGTTGCGAATTCATTGGAATTATGTGGAAAAAACTTGAGGACTGCAATGTTGACTATCATAAGAACATGGAAGCTAATATTTTCGAGAAATGTGTAACAATTTGTATTTTAAAGATGACTATACCAAAAACTAACTACTTAAAGTTTTACAGACAAAAACATTCGAAAGAGTGTATGCCCTTGAGAGTATTGCTGAAAAGTATGGACACACCATACTGAGACTTCCCCCCTATTTTTGTGTTTTTCAATCTCATCGAGTTGATTTGGGGGAAATTGAAACAAAGCATCAGGTGTTAAAATAATTTCACAAAATTTTATAGAAAGGTAATAGAGCTAATTAAAGAAGAACTATCTAATCTTACCGAAGAAGACTGGCAAAAAATAATTCTGGTCTGTTCTGTCTGTTTTAATGAAGTAATTTCAGTTGAAAAAAACTATATGGAGATTGTGTTCAGATGAAGGGGCACCTACACTTCTTTTCGTGTATTTTTCAGTTTTCAGAACACCTAAATACATAGAAATCAGTTGGAAACATCCAGGTAGCTTTTCTGTTGCAAACTTGTAGCACGAAAACGCAAAAGGTCCATACATTTTTATTATTTGTTTCTTGGAAATTACGACTTCAATCTAGAAATTACGATTCAAACTCAAAATTTCTACTTCAATCTCGTCGCCTGCTGATTCTACGAATGTCAATGATCATGACAGAAAATAGATACTCATCTATTTTTTCTGGAAGTCGTACTCGAATAACTGACCTACAGTGTTCGTTAGGTCAGCACTGAACGTCATGGACATCGCTGAAATGGACTGAAGTACCCCTCGTAGACGAGCCACCCCTGAACCCGCTCGGAATTTTAAGCACAATTTTATAATCTCGCAGTCGCGGAGCGATGCATCGGTTCCTTTTTCACCGTCTCGCATACGCATAACATCGTAGATGGCTTAGCCGTTTCCCCTCTGCCCCCCGCTCACCGTCTGCGTCCACTGAAATCTCGCGGAGGCGCGCAGAGAAGCGCAATGTGTTCCTACTTGCGACGAGGTCACTGGACTTTTGGGGCCATGAAATTCAAATTACTGATCACTCGAAAAACATTTTTCGGAGCTGCGCTGGGCCAAGTCTCCGGCCGGATGGATTTTTTAGACCTGCCTAACCCATTTCAAGTAGTTGGCTGTCTCTGTCGGATAATTTCTGTACGGGTCTTTGCTTCTAGATTGCAGGGAGTGAATTTAATTGAAGTATATCAGTAATAGAGAGAATAAGCTGTTCAATACATGTTTTTTGAAGATGCGCTACAGGATGCCGTTCTCCAAATGAAATGGTTCTTGAAAAGTGCGGATCGAGGTGAATTGAATTTCAATCACTCTCGAGGCAACAGTTTTCTGTTGTCTTTTCAGACATACCTTCCACACTCATGGCCTAGTCATCTTCGTTATGCACAATCCGCGAAGTCTATAAAACTGAAGAAATCTGTGCTGTTGTCAAATATTCCTTCAATACTTGATTAGGACATGATTTGGAACGCCAAGAATGATGTTAGACAATGCGTAACGAATTCCTGAAATCTATCACGACAATTTTAGCACCTGCTCTAGAGGAATTACTCAACACAATATTCTGCAACTACAAAAGTGGTTGTGGATGCAGGAAATCGGGGTTACAGTGATCTTTAGCTTGTGGCCAGTGTAATGGGCAAGCTTGTCTCAATGCTTAACCATACCAGAACGATGTCAATGAAGCCAGAACCTTTGACCCAGAAATCATGGAAGACCTAGAGACAAATGTCGTTGAAGACGATAAAGAAGAAAACTTTGAAATACCACAGCGGTCGGAAGACGACACTGAAGAAGGAGAAGAAGATAATTGAACTAAGTTGTAGTTATTGTGATTTTTATTGTTTTTTTTTTAATTTCCACAATCATAAATGTATGGAATATTTTTTAATAAAAACAATAATTAGGAAATAAGTTCTGCCTTTCTTTTGTTCATTCAAGAAATTATCGATATAAATTACATTAGAAATGAAATTTAATTCAGGTATTTTCACCTACAGGGGCAGGTAAGTGTTATTAAACTCAATTAAAAATAGATATGTAAGTAAAATAATTATTAAATATAATGTATTAGTTAATGAGAAATGAAAATTACTAAGAATTATGTATTTATCAATGATTAATAAACTTTATATGGCGTGTTTTAGACCGGGACTATCAGTTGACCTCAAATTATGTTCTAACAGCCCGCTATTCGTACTCATCTCCAAGACGATTCAACGTATAAAAAATTTTTTCAAATAAAAGTTATAGGGAATTCAATCTTCACAACACACACACACAACACACATATCGAAAACGAGATATTTGCAATAAATGTGCAAAAAATCGATTTTTGTGATACCAAAATACAAGTTTATACTAGTTTACTGCTGGGTGTCTCAAATTACGAGGTGAACTTACTAAGATGACTGAACTATCAGTAGAATTATTCAGGCTAGTCAATCGAATACTTTCCGTGAATGAATAATAGAATAGAGACAAACCTTAGACATTTTATATGTTCCAGGTTGTTATATATCTATGAGCTACGAGTATTATACTTGATTACCTATGAATATTCGATATATACAATTATTGATGTTTGCGTATGATAAATTGAACATGAATCATCTAAATAACATGGTGGCAGCAATTTAAGACCAATTCAAAATTAAATATAAAAAATTACACTCAAAATGACTGGAGGTTTCAAAAAGCCTTCACTATTAAAACTGAAAAGAAATGCCGTTACCAAATGGTCAACAGATAAAGGGAAGATCAATTTACAGCTTGGCAAATCTAGCTGTGCCTCTGAATATTAGATGCGCAGTGGATCAACAGCAAAGTAGGGCGGGAGCTCATTATCATCGAGGAACTCGTGTAGTGAACATCGTGTTAGTATAGTAAGTGGAGAAATTATTCTGTGTGGTAAACTATGAGTTATTTGTTGTCTTTGAAAACGACTTCGCACAGCAAACTCTAAAACAAGGTTCTGAGTGGACAAAGCAGATATATTGTGAAAAACGTATTATTTATGCAAAAGGAGCAACGGTAGATGGAATGAGAATTCATCTTGGGAAAGTTGGATGAAAGAGCAATATCTGTCTTGATTTGCGTGAGAACTGTGCAAAAAATAAAATCAAAATCAAATCAGAGTCTACTGTCATAAATATTGACGATCATAGTAGCATTTGATGAGAGATGTCAAAAATTACAGGAAAATACTTAGGATAAAATTCTTGAAGAAAATGCGGACCTATAGGGCAGAATCTCTACCTATTATACGGATGAAACATATTCACGCAGCTCACATTCTAAAAAAATGTTAATAAAGGGCATCTTCTGATCATAAATACTTGCGGGTGTTGAAAATGGATTTGTGCTTTCATCAGATGGAAATCAAATTATAATACAGGTGATTATCACACGAAATAAATTTTGATAATTATAAGAAATGCGCGTCGGAACAGTTGACTCCGAATTTGCCGTTGAGAAACGCTGTGGTGATCACAAAATGCCAACCACTTCGACCAAAGAAGCCGCTGTGCAATCATGATTATCAGAGAGGAATATTCCATTTGGAAAAGGCATACTGAAACCTGAATTATATGCCTTTATAAACAACTAAATAGATCAGCTCTTTCCGGCAGCAATTCACAAAACTGTATGATTACCGGCAGATCACCTAGATTTGAGCCAGTTGGTTTGGATTGAACTGAAGGATTACTTGGCAAATAAAAATGTCAGCTTCAATTCCAACGATGTCATGCAATATTGCGACGATTTTTTTAAGCAGTTTTTTCCGAGCAATGATAGGCATCAACGTGGATAAACTGATTTACATTATGAGAATAACGACACTGCATCGGAACACGAACATGGGTATGAAGTGTCAGAGAATGAAGATGGTTATCTATCCGGAATCGGAACACTTCCTGATGAAAACCGTGTATCAACAGTAAATTTCTAGGCAAACAGTCTACGAAAATATTATATGAATGGTATCTATGTAGATTAATGGTAAGTATGTTATTATCAATATTGTCAGCAATGTTTTGTAGATTATCTACTTGCTACGTTCCATAATCATTTCTAGTAACTATGTATGACGGTTGTAAGTTTTTCCGTTTTCTCCTTATTCATTTATCTGAGAATGTCCGTATCTTTTATTATATTTAAACCGTTTTTCCTTTTTTTTGGAGCAGGTTCTCCCCTTGCAGTCCACTCTTTGGACTGTATTTTGGTTTCGGGCGTCTGTATCTGTATCTGTAGAGTAGGGAGGGTGAGTGTAGGCCCTCAGCACTTGGGCCACATGTCACCCATTATACATCCTTCCTAGGAGTTGTTCTTCTAGGTCAGGACTCGCCAAACACACACTCTCTTATTGACGATAACTCCGGGCACTCGCATAGCCATATAATGGAGGTGTTGGACAGTAGCCAGTCAGAAATCCTACTGTCAAGCGTAGATTTTTCCTGGTCATCGCCAAATATTTCTTCGGCGCCAGCTCTCAGGGTCGCCCAGGATGATCCTGGGATTCCATCCCATCTCTTTAGGGATTGAGCATGGATGTAACATTTGGCTTGTTCCGCAATTGTCAAAGTCATCAGGCCGTAGGTGCCACTGGGTCCTAAAATTCTTAGTCCAGCAGCTTTCTTGGCTAAAGAGTCGGCAATGCGATTACCTTTATTCCTGTCGTGCCCTTTAACCCAGCTCAGGATAAGGTTATTATCTACCGAGGCTTTGGGTAAATCTTGGTGACACTCTAGTACTAGCCCTGAGGTTACACGTTGTCTGTTCAAGGCTAATAGGGCTTGTCTGCGGTCAGTGCAGATTGTTATGTTTTTGCTAGAAATTCCTTTCTTGGTTATTTCTTTTGTGGCGTTTGAGATACCAGCCCTAACAGGAACCCTATTTTCAATTCTATGGTGCAGAAGGGAAAATGTTCTGCTGCAGCTGAGCTCTTGGTGAGAACATTGAAAAATGTCGATTTTCCAACATTCGGAACTCCAACGGTGCCCACTCGCAAGTTAGTGTCCACTCTACCAATTAAAGGCTTGCGTTATGGCTCCAGAAATTTTTTGTTGGCATTATTAGTAACAATATTAACCAATTGATTGAAAAATAAGACACTTCAAACGTGGTTTCACTAACCTACACCACTGATAGTTGCAACTTTTGCGAGTACAATAGATGAACAACGGAATTCACTAGCTTTTATTTGCGAGTGCTGCTATCTTCATTTTGAGGTCGGAAACTTTTCACATCACCCTCGTTTATCATTCATTATCTTTCAATTATTTTCCACCTGCACAAAAGAAAGAATTGGGATTTCCGTTCCCTACTTGTATATGTCTAATTGTCAACACTTGCCGAATTTATCTAAACCAAAAGTCTCCCGATTGTGCTTCCTGATAAAAGTTGGTAGTTGGTATCGCTCGCGCATCACAGAGACACAGCAAAATTTGCCATGATGTACTCAGAAGCTTGACACTATAGAAAAATGTCTATGGGATGGTATCGAGAATCAATAAATATGGGAAACATCCTGTGTACTCTTATAAAGTTTCCTTGTAGATCTATTGTCATTTTAAATCCTTTTCCGTAGCCGAATCAAAACGCCACTGCATATTTTGCCTGGCCTTGATTGATTAAGGGTTTCAAATAGCATCCAGTAAGATATAAAACAGCAAAAACAATGGGTCTACAGTTTCCCTACCTAACTGTAAAACTGTGATAGTTAAATGTGGTAGAATCATCTTTCGGCAAACTAAACCAAATCCAATTAACCGAAATCACTCTTCAGATTCTACCTGGCTTCCTAATAGCGAAGGGGTAGGGCTCTCGATGAATCGAGATTAGGTAATCTGTGCAAACCCTTTCTTCCTGCCTCATTAGAGAAGTAGGCCACGAAAGGGTTATGGGAAAAGGGGCACCTGCAAACCGCCCCACATTATAAATTTCATTCCGACATATGTCTGATGTTATTAGTTTTTTGTTTTGTTTTGGTATTTGACAGAAGGACAGGACATCCCTTGAGATGCTATAATATATTTCATTAGTTGCTTCGAGCAACAAATGTCATTTGTTCCATTCGATTTTTTAATGGAGCTTGATGAGACTTGCTTTGTCAGTCACTGAAATATAAGAGGATCGAGCTTCACGTATGAAAATACTGATTCGTTACATTTCATTTATTTACTTAGCTCTATTAGTGGAAGATGAAATATTTTAATAAAGCATATATTGCTTACATCAATAATATGTTGCACTCGCATAATCGTGGAACAAATAATACCTTTTACGAAGAAATCCTTGAATTTCTTTTTGGAGCTACCACTTCTGAATTCATCAACGACTCCTTTGTTAGAATGGTAATGTTTGTTTTGGGGAAATGCACCAGGATAAACTTCCTTGTAGCCTCTCCTCCTGATTTGGGTATATGTTAGTTCATTTATTGATACCACAGGGTGCAACATACATTCTAATTCTGTTCAATATCCTCCTGTCTCAGTTTCCAGATGAAGAAATTTTGTACTGCTCTCAAATACCTGATATCTTTGTACATTTCAAGTTTTCCTGGTTTGCTGCAACTTCCATGCTTGATTTTCATTGTATGTGTGAAAAGTAGCTCACTGTGGGATGGACCTTAATCGTCATCTTATTCTACAGAATCCCTTATCAGAAAACACATCTGGTCCAAGCAAGTTTTTAGGTTTGCTTTATAGACATCCCAGCTTGTTTTCCAGGCGTTTTAATTGAATATAATTGAGGTGTCCAATTTCAAAGTTTATATACCCATGATCCTAACAAGTTTTCTCATCATACACATGCAATTCCAGAAAATGATATATTGTACCTAATGTTACGTCACGTCCCTACGTTTCATGTATACGTGGTGGATTTACTGCCAACGTTTAACTCTTTCATTGGTATCAGTGGTTTCAGTGGTATGTTTTGGTGTTGTAGCTAATTGTGATGTATGATCTGTCTACTTTACCTACAGTATTGGTCGCATAACACCATTGGATTAGGTCCTCTTCTCAGTAGGTTCTTAAAATAGCAGGAGATGCCTTTTTGAGCTGAATACTCCAGAGAAGATACAGGAAGGCATCCTTAACAATTACGTCAATACGCTTGTGAAGTTTAGGACAAAATGTATCAGATTTTCTATGTAAGAAACTCTTTGATACCTCTTTGGAAGAATAAATCCAAAACAAGCACATTTTCGAGTCACCAGAAATGCAATAGGTACTCTTTTCGATGCGCTTTCCACCAACTAAGTTGACGTCCTCTGGAGATGGAGAAAACTCTACCTGAAGAGAGGCAGTGGTCTTTTAATATCGTTAGTTTCAAAGTATACAATGTTTTTACTTGATTTACGTTGAGTAAGTCTTTGGAAAAATCTTTCTGGATGAGTGTCTGAATAAACCTGTTTCAACCAATGTCCATTGTTTTCATTACCTGAATGAGAACTGATGACCGAAATTGTTCTACCCTTCAGTCACCCGTTCACATCTATCTGTATCTGTAGCTGTCACCACAACAAAATAATCGGTTATTATTTTGACGTTTGGTTCACCAGTTTTCAAGAAACCGTGTTTCATATCTAACTGTTATTTCAGTTGTACTACAATGGTAGTAATTTTAGAATCACTAAACCACATTTCTGGTTACTTTTAGTTTAGTTTAGTTAGTTTATTTTTTTCTTTGATCTACAGTATGAATGTCGAGCTAGAGTCATTTTACACTGGCTATTCACTAGTATCATCATAATGAGTGGAATATATTTAAAAAATATAGTTCCATAACTATTTTGACGGACTATTATCTCAAATTTCATTAAAAGTGAATTTCCTCGTGCTTCCAGTGTCAAGTCAATTTTATCGTTCACTGACCAACCGTCAAAATTTGCTGAATTCCTTACACAAAGGAAATGTAAATGTGGAAAAGAGATAGAATAATATCGCACATGATAAAATATTCCACAAGTCGACGGAAATGGCAACCACTTTGAATTTCGAACTTCCGCTGGTTAGTACATTCGCTTTGTTTTACAAATGATATTCTACTTTTTTAGCGATGGTTCAGTAAATATGAAAAGGGAACGGCCCTAGGCAAGACCCCTTCGATCTAGGAGAGAACTATGACTGAGAAATTTGTATTTTTGGTTGAATGCATTTGTCTGCGTCAAATTTATATATGGGGGATTTGAGAAATTGGGTCTTTAGGAGAGAGTTAATTATTTTTTGGTAGGATGAGGGTAATTACCGACATTTTTCTCGCTTCAACGATGTTGAAATATACGTGCTACACTCTAGTAATGGCCATTATAACTTATAACTAATTTAAAAAACACACTTTAATGTGTTGAGTTTTGAACCTTCTTCATCCAAATGCAATATCTCGTAGACGTGATTAGACGCTCCTCTGTCAAAAGATGATTCGCAAATGTTGAATTCATTCAAAAAACTACTTCTATCCTCTTTCATTCTTTTGGAAAAAAAGTCTTTCGGTTTGTCCGATATAAAATTTTGGACAAGAACCACAAGTCCAACGTGTATACTCCCGATATATCCGACACTGGAGTTTCATTTTTATTGTTTTGAATGAATTTACTCAGATTATCTTTTGTTCTGTATGCTACGGCTTCAAAAAAACAGCGATATTATTAGTTGAAATTACATAATGTTCATGATCATTCTTTGAAACTGGAAAGACCTGTTTCAGAGCTTGTTTCTGCAATTTTTTAGCAAGAATTCAGTCAATAATATCCACCTCGTAACCGTTGTTGACAGCAATATGTTTTATGAAAATCAGTACCCACAATTCGATACTCTTCATTAAACTTTTTAGATTTTTTGAAAGTTTCGTATATTCATTATTTCACTGGACAACAACCAGGATTGTACAAGAAATAAATATATAAACGTGCAACTATTATTTTATTTTCAATTCGAAGTGATTATCACTATTAATAACCTCCATCCTTAGGTCTCAAACAATACACCCTTCAGTCAAAACACTTTTTTAACCTAGTATTTTTAGATTTAATAATACTCAATTAATGAACTAAAGAAAAAATAGAGAGCTTGCAACCAACTGCCTGATCTTTTGATATCTAGCAATCTCACCTCTCAGCCATTCCCACAATCAAACTGTCAAGATCATTGTAACCCTTTACATCTGCTGGATCGTGAATGAATGCTTACTTCCGTAGTGCTTTTTTTGTTTGCGTCACAGTGAAACAATATACCGCCAATGAGTAAACTTATACTTTCTTCGTGGATTCGATTGTGGTTTTAGGATTATTTTTGTCACAAATTATGAGTTGATAGTTTTCAGTGACGTATTGGTAGAGATATGCATAATGAAAAGACATAATTTCGATTTTCGATTTAATCATAATAATAAATATAGTTATTCAATCACGATGAATTTAGAGGTTTTAGAAAATAATGGTTCATAACTTTCTAAAAAACACAAATTTTCTTTACGAAACCTTGAGTTTCATAGCGCCACCTTACACCAAATATACACAAAATATTATACCTATGTCACTAATGACGTGATGAGCATTCTAGAACCAAAAAACACATTTTATTTGACAATCAATATCTAATCAATATATCTAATCATTATAACACATTGTTGTCAAAATTAAACTCTCATGGAATCTGTAGCGTCAAATTTGTTATACATTTCAATGGGCGTTCATCAGGAATCGCTACTGGAGCCAAAATTGTTTCTTTCATATACTAATTGTGAGTATTCCTTGCAATATGTGACGAACTGTTGTGGAACAAATTCCCTTTATTTCACTGCCAATAAAACACAATTGGTTAAATTCCACAATCGCCATGGCGATAGAAACTGAAAAATCAATATTCAAATAACACTTTATTGTGACAATAGCTTCCTTGAGTGTTATGCACTGAAAATGCTTGAGGAAGCTATACAATAGCGTTTTCATACACCGAAAACGATTGAGAAATAAAATAGCTTCCTAAAGCGTTTCTATACATTAGAAACGCCTAAAGAAGCTATATAATAGCTAAAAAATAACTTCTTCGAGCGTTTCGATACAACAAAAATGCTTGGGAAAGCTACTATTGTATAGCTTAAGGGTTTACTAAAAACGTTTCAGGAACTTGAGGAAGCTATGTAATAGGTATACAATAGATTATCTCGTGCGTTTTCAAGCACTCAAAACGCTTGAGGAAGCTATACGATAGCTTCTTCAAGCATTTTATACACTGAAAACGCTTGAGGAAGCTATTGTGTAGCATAAGCGTTTTCGTATGCTGAAAACGTTTGGGAAAGCTATACAATAGCTTGATTTGATTTGGGCAAAATCTATTCTGCGATCAAAATGGAAAAGTCGATTGGAGATAAAACAAATCTGTTTAAAATATGTTTTTCCGTTAACCAGCTGTCGCACCCCTACGAACGACAACCCTCAGAAGTCGAAACTTGTGTGAGATAAGGATTAACGAGGTCTTACCTTTTAACGTGTGATTCCTAACACGGCATGACTGCATAATTACCGTTTTGGATCTGAAGAGGATATTCGAAACAATTGACCATCAAATACTGATTGAGAAGGTGAAAGTAATTGGTATGTATTTATGCAAGGTGCCGTATTGAAATGGATTAAAAACTACTTATATGAATGGAAACGAGACAAAAATATAAAAATTTTCATTTTAGAATTGTGAAGTGAATCAATAGAAACAGTTATCAACATGCATGTAATTCTCTTAATATTTTTCAATATTTTTTGTCTTTACTGCATTATCCCTACTTCCCTATCCCTACTATAATATTATAAACGCGAATGTAAGTTTGTCTGTTACGGTTTCTACTCAACCGATCATCATGAAATTTTGTACACATGTTCTTGGAGGTTTTAGAAGTAACAAGGATACTTTTTATAAAAAAAATATTTTTTATGTAAGCTAAAAAAATGTTCTTCAAAAATTGACTATAGTTTCAGCTGTTTGAAATTTTTCTATATTTATTGTTATTTTCTTCTGTCATTTTCATTTTTAGGTTAGATTATGTTAGGTTATTTTTGTTACAGTGAAATATATTTTAACATTTGTTGTTTCAGTTCAATAAAGCATATTTTAAATTTTCGAAACTCCACCGTATGTAATAATTTTAAAAAATTGATAATCCCAGCCAAGCATTAAAATATATTTGATTCATTTCTATTGTACAGACACTCATTTAATGGCATAAATGCGAGCAAAAGCTAGTTATAGTATATTTCCTTGAACAGCAGCGTAATAAATCATTTTTAGGTACCTGTTGCTGATCTTTTGAAATATCATTCAGGCTCTTGAAAAGATAACATAATCAATTGATCTTGCTAGTTAAATTCGAGCAATGTATCTTCTGTGAGACTAATTGTCGTGTCATTATATTCAGACTGAAATAGCAGACAATGTTTTTGGCAGTTGTGGAATCTAACCAATTGTCTTTTGTTTTGGTTGGTTTTCAGGTTTTGCCGTGGTATTCTTTGGTTACAATCTACAAGCGTTTCAACTACAACCGCGGCTGTCACCTTCAGTAGCGTGATCGAAGTACTCTTCTTGAAGTATTAACTAAAACTGCAGTTGCAGTTGAAAAGTTTAGAGATTGAAATAAAGGGAATTCGTTCCGCACCAGTTTGTCACAGATTGATTGATGGAAATGTTCAACAAGTTTGACGCTTCTAATGCCACAAGAATATAATATAGACAACAATATATCATAATGATTAGAAAGATTCATAAAATATCATTTGTATACATATTTGTATATATAGTGTATATCTATGTATATGTATCAATAATAATTTATACAGGCTCATGTAGCGTAATACTCATTGGTGGCTGATAAATAAGAAATCGATGATAAACATAATTGAGAAATATATTATGTTAAATGATAATGTCGGTTGTTATTATCGACATATACCTCCGTTTCCTCATATTCAAATCATCATGTTAATTCAATCATCATTCAACTCCATTCCGGCCATACTTTTGATCATCACCTTCTATAATCTCAACTCTTTACGAATTCACAATCTGATTTCAATTTGTAACGCATTGATACTCTCCCCAACCAATTAAGACATATCGAACGGTTTCAATAACATGAGATTTTGCAATGATAAACAAATAAAGCATACTTAACATTTTCATCGCCCAAGGCGAAACCTTGTGCTAATTCTATTTTGGTAGTCCTTTCAAACTTTAGGACCATTATGTACATCGAAGAGGTAATAATTCGAATGCCAATATCCTTTTTCGTCCTTGGCCTGAAATAACAATAGTGATAGCGAGTTCGTGAATTGTTTATAATGCAAATTTATTTTTAATTATTGAGTTTCCAAAATAGCATCGACGGAAAATGGACGGGAGTCCGCATTGTGGACCTGTGAAATAAATGATGTTGCATAAGGTCATACTATGTTTTTATATAACACTTAATCGATTATAACAAAAGATGAATACTTAATACCTTTAAAATATGACCCTAGAGGAAATCTTTATTGACCATAACAATTATTTCATACCACTTTAATTCTGTAAGGTATATCTAATAATGTTTGCAAGGAAGTGTCCTTATTTATCATTGTTTCACTTCAACATAGTAGAATTATAGACACCTGAAAACAGAAATAAAAAAACAGAATGAGTATGATTTAAAGTGTCCATTGCCAAGATGACGAGTTTTGTAAAGTTAAAACTAAAATTTACTGTTGAGAAAAAGAATACAAATAAAAATCAATAAAGGAAAATAGCTATTTTTGATATGAGTGTTAAAAATAAAGTTTTATTTTGTGAACACACAATTCAAGTGATCACTTGAAAAAGCTAATGTCTTAGCGAAACATGTTGTGATATATTTTTCAAATAAAGTTTGTGGATATCAAATCGTTGA
>WOGO01002844.1:0-15174 GCA_015342085.1 Leptinotarsa defecta | reverse complement strand
AAAAATGATTTTATTTTGAAAAGAAAGCATTGGCGTAGTACTTTTTCCCCAAAAATATTCAATGCGAAACCCGTAGGGATGCCACTGTTTGAAAAAAATACAAATTTGTGTACATCAGAAAATGCGCCTTGAGGCATGGAACATATGTACTAAATATGCCAAAGATGTCTACAAAATTATCTCAGTTATTATTAAAAACTGATTATTTTTGAAAACTTTGTATCTCAAAAGTTAAGGCGTTTAGGACATACGTCCATAGGAAGTTGTTTTCTCAAAATGAGTCTAAGAATTACCTCCTTAAATATTAGCATGTGTTTAAGGAACACCCTGTATATTGTTTTATTATATTTGTTTGTTCAGATTGTATTATTACACACATCGTGGTGCGTTGTATTTACTCTTCACATAACTATATCATATATATCATTATTCCAAAATATCATAACGTACTATAATTTTGGTGCGCTATACTCTCTACTATACGTTATACTCTATACTATTCTATTCTATATAAAGGAGATGTCTCCTAGTGACCTGTCCACCTTCCTGGAAAGAACAGGATGGACGATGACCTAAGACGACAACTCCTCGGGAGGATGTACTATGTGTCAAATGTGGCCTCAACCACCATACTCCCAGACCTCTCACTAACCGACTACAATATTCTCAAGCACTTCGATAATTTTCTCACCGGTAGAACCTTCGATAATCAGAACCAGGCAAAAACGGCGTTCATCGACGTCATCGAATCTCGAGCACGCTATTTTTATACCGACGGAATTAATGGACTTGTGTTACGTTGGTTGATTGAATCGAATAAGTATTCACTGAGGTAATGTAATTTAAAGTAGATTCATAAAAAAGGACAGAAATTTCAAAAACATAATCTCATCCATGCATGTTTTGAGGAATTAAAACTATTTTATTCAGATATTCAAGTTTGATCTGACCTCAACAAAATCAGAAATACTTACTTCAGGATCTGCGTTGTAGTAACATTTCATCATATCAAATATTATTTCGTAGGGTTCAGCTCTACCTGAAATATCCTTCATTGATCAAATTCTTATACATTATAGAAGTACTAGATTTGAACTATTCGTAATGAATACATTGGCGTAGCTAGGATAATTTCCTAGGGGCTAATCCCAGCTAATCAGCCACCACATTTAGAAATCACTTAACTTTTTAGTATTATTGACAAATTCAAAGAAACTAGTGATGGATTGAATTTAATGCCTCCGTTTTCCCACCTCATACATTATGGCATCATCTTCAATACTACCTTGAAGTTGAGAAATTGATAATGCAGCATTGGCCAGATGATATTTCAAAAAATGTATTTAGTTCAATTTTGTTTTCTTGTTTGAGATACTGACTATATGCATTTGTATTCACAAACAATTCCAATTAATCTTTTCCTAAATGTAAACATATTAAAAATAAAATATATTTTGGATATTCTAGGATAAACTTTGCATCTCTAGCTACGCCCATGTATGAGTGATGATAATGTATATAGTTATGGTTATGGTGGTGATAGAAACCATTAAAAATTCTTACTTGATTCTCTAGCTTCTTTGTTACATCTTTCATATATTTTCACGCCGTTTTTCACTTTTTTAGGCATATACTTCGTCAATAACTTGTGGTTCATAGTCAAATCAGTATTCATCTGAAAAAGTTTTATTATTGTAGGAGGAATTGATAGAAAAAATCATTGAAGGCACATTGATACATTTGTGGAATTGAAGTTTTAATGTCAAAGGGATTTTCCGTCGTTCTGATAATGCCTGATGTATAGAAGACTGAATTCATTATAAAGCAGTTGATAATGACCCCTCATTACTGGTCTGGTGATAAAAAAGAGGACTTCAAAAAATATTACAGATATTCAGTACTGGGAAAAATATTTTTGAAGAGTAGAAATTGACTAAAACAATTCTTACTTCCTGTAAAAAAAATCATTGCAATATATTTTTCTTTTAATTAATTGCTTTAATGAATTACCAATTTTTCCCAAATTGAAGATTTACATATAAAGCGTGATAACTTTAGAAAGTGAAGTCTGGAATTTTTTTTCTAGCCAAGTGCTATTCTTTGAAGACTTTGGATGAGAATATTGCCGGAAAATTGAAAAACAAAACGTTTCCATACATTTATGAACTATCAAAGATGTTGAAAAATTGAAAACGTTAATGAAGCATTGAACAATTGTTTTTTCTGAAATTTTGACTGGTTTGGTTTTTTTATTGATGAAAGCTACATCATTATCCAATTGTCATTTCCACTTATGAGGCACTGTTTGGAAACTATGGTGTGGTAATGAATATTACTGGAGTTTTTTTCCCAACACCAAACCGTTATTTTCAATACTTCGACACATGTTTAAGAGGAAGATTAATTTTAGTTTATTCTTCGTCTTGAAGATGATCACTTGGTGATCGAAACACGTGTCGAGGTGTTGAAAATAACGATAATATACATTCCCACTTTTTGAAAAATTGTTATGAACGAAAACATTTCTCATGAGAATATTGTTATACTTTTTGAAAATCTAATAATCTGACAGTCAAATGATGATTTTGAAGAAATATTGATATAATTATTGCATTGAACACATTTATTTATTAACTATTCGTTTTTGCTTGTAAATATCGATATTAAGATATCACTATTCTATCACTGCTATTTTCTATCCTGAAAAGGTACATGGTTTATTTGATAAATCATTTTTCATAAACAAATTAATTTTCGAACTCCATTTTTTGACTTGTTGAAATTAAATGAAAATAACCATGCATCATTTCGGAAAAAAAATGAAACAAAAATACAAAATGATAAAATGTATTGAATAAAAACTAGAGAACGAGAAAAATAATTTTGTAATATTATTAATCGGATCCTTCTCCAAGGAAGTCAATTACCTAAAAAATAATGCATTGTGAATACGCATATTTTTGGTGGGAACATTAAAAAAAGCACAATGATTTATTTATATTTTTGACTCTTCAACATTTTCAATTAGTGTGGACAGTTAAGTTCTGCCAATATCGAACAGAGTGTAAAATAAACAATACCAGACATCGTTTTTTTAATTGCAATGGATAGCAATAACATACTCTTCCAGATAATTAATGTTATCAAATTGATAATGAATGCACTAACTGCAGTATCGTAAGTTACAAATACAAGTGGTATAAAAATAGGAAGTTTTGTTTCCCATTTTCTGTATGATATCCTACCACGTATTAACGGCTACATCCATTTATTCGAAGACGAAGATCAAAGTAAAGTACTCACCTCTTCACTAACTAGCCACAAGCATAAGACGTATCTCTATAACAAAACATATTCAAATTAGGTGGTAACTCATATTTTATATGAAGTTATAAATGTATAACCAGAGTGAAAATGTAAAATATTTGTCAATACTTTCAAAATTTGACCTTTCTCATGGCGAGCATCGTAAATCATTCGAACAAGTAATGATTATATTATTTCTCGACAGTGGAATATTGAATTTTTGTATGCAGCAGAAATATTTGAAAAAAAAAATTCATTTGTGAAGAATACTAACAATTAATGTAATATCATGAATTCATAACAAGATACAACCTTAAAAAGTTTCTCTTCATTTACTCTATTCAATTTTAAATTCACCTCATTTTTATCTGGTATAAAAGTTAGCGAATTTTTCATATGATCAACTGTATTTGGTTCGGTGGTATAAATTATGGATCATTAATTACAAGAAACGGTCGCATAATCGACAGTTTTCAAAATAGTCGAAAGAAAAATGAATTACTTACCTTAATTTGTTCACTTGCATCAAAAATTCCATTTTTCAAACTGTCAATTTCGGCTTGTGTAACTCCCATTATAGCAACGCATTTTTTGTGTAATGTTTTGGACAAAGCTAGGAACTCCTCGCCATAATCCTATAAAAAGATTTCATTTTCTTCAGATTATGCCAGTTTGATTTTTACTTTTGTTGAGATTATACAGTGTTTTGAAAGTTCTGCCACTAACAGAGTTTCTCCGTATTTGTCTATTTCAAAGAGTTCAGGCACGGAACTTGTAACTTAGAATCAATATTGAATAACATAATTTCATGAAGAAACCTCAAGCATAATAAACTGTGTAGAATACCATATACAATAGTGTTTCGATCTCATTATTATCCAAATTTTTGTAACTGTACTCGTATATACTTTATCATTGATCTAGTTGCAACATATCATGGTCCATATGGAATTACAGTTAACTGAATCACTGCTTCATGAAAAGTTTAGGATCAGAACTAGAACGTTCATCACAAACCTTGCAATACCGATATTACTGTACATCAAGATTCTTCCCATACATATAAACACAAAGTAGCATCTTATAATGGCATGATTCACAGATTAGTCAATGTTCCTCTTTCAATAGAAAATTTCAATAAATACCTTCAAAAATACCTTAATACCTTAAAAAAATTGCAGAAATCAACGTATTTGTAGCTGAATTTACAGACAAAATAATTTCCAAAAATGTCTACGCAAAAGCGATTCATTTTTGAATAAAAGATATATTGAAATTGCATATAGAACAGTTGTGTTGAGAAAGTTAATAGTTGAAAATAATAAACGACAAATATCCAAATTCGGGAAATCAGGAGTATATAAATTGAAGTGTGGAACGTTTTTGTAAGGTAAATGTTGGTCAAACTGGCAGAACATTTATGAATCGTATCCAGGAACATCATTTGAGCTATTTTAATGAGAAAACAAGTTCAACATATTTAAATCATCTTTTAGAAGAAAATCACATCTTTAATGAAGATTTTGAAATTTTACACATAGAAAATGGAGATCTGAAACTGAATAATTTGGAAGCAATGGAAATCAATAAACTTCAAAATTCAAGCATTCTGATGAATGACCTATTATATTCAAATAGTTCACCATTATTGAACTTCTTTCTTTAAAAAACAATGAAGTATTATTATTGATGTAGAATTAATGTAATTTGCTTTAGGTAATCATATATAAAAGTTGTAGATATTCTAGGTAATTTGATCGAATAAGTACCTAAGTAGGTAGTCTCAATTGTGATTACGTAGGATATCAGAGTAAGAATGAACTTATAGTACTTAATTTTCTATGAAAAAGTTACTGTGTTAGCAAAACATGTGATGTATTTCTTCAAATAAAGTTTGTGGAGATCAAATAGTAAGTTGTAGTTTACGAAGCTGGAACATTCAGTAATAAACAACAATACAATTTAGTTTTCAATTAACAGAATTCAGATGCCCCAATTAATGCATACATACGCCATTGCCAGTTCTAAATTTTATAGAAGATTGGTAAGTATTCTGGTACAGGTGTTTTTAGTCGCAGACCCGGGACAGATATATCTACCTGCCTAAGAACCTATGCGACTGTATTTCAAGATTTACGCTATTGAATTGTCTGCGGATAGATTTGAAGAATCCAGCCTCATACACAAGTCATTAAAATATTCTCGGACACTCAAGCGGCGTTGGAAGCTCTTGGCACCTACCGAGCAACATCTGAATTGGTAGCAAATTAGCAAAAAACGACTGTCCTCGAAAGGAAGACTTAACAGATTGTCTTTGGTTTAGATTCCTAGCCATACCTACCTGGAAGGCAATGAGACTGCTGACTCCCTTGCAGAGGAGGGTGTTGCAAGCAGCTTCATCGGACCAGAACCTGTCATTGGCATAGCTTTAGGGTTTGTCAAACAAAGATTGAACACCTGAATGGCAAGCAGATTTATGGACTAACAGATCTTCTTAAAGAATACTCTCATTTGAATCATCATATGCAGAGACTCGTATTGTCGCCTCTGTTTGGAAAATGATGAAACAGCAGAGCATATACTTTGCGCCTGCCCCGCTGGTGTTCGAATCAGGTTTTAAGAGTTCGGCAGAGCCATACTCTTACCATCTGACCTGAAAGACCACTCACCATACAAAATAAAAGCTTCTTTAAGAAGCTGGGTTTATTTGGTTGAGTGTGAAAAGGTGTGAGCTACAATAAACCCTTGCGGGTTGCGGTGAAGGGTCGAATATACCCGCTCACTTCAGATCTATCCTAACCTAAGTATTATTGGATATATTGGAAAGTAAAACTCACCTCGTCCGGTAAATAACCATACACTGATGAGATGACAATGGTAGCAGCAATCAACAATATTATTTTCATCGTGGTCGACTGGAAAAAATATGTTTTTTCGTAATTCACATAAAAATATTTTTGCAACAATTAATCGAGTTATGATGGCTTCATATCAAACAATAATATTTACTATATTTAGTAATACTGTTTTCAACAATGACGAGAAAAATTGTTGACATTTTACATTCTGGCAACTATTTTTCCATTAATATTGAACTTTATCAAATTAGAGATTTCTTTAGATACCCATACTTCACAAGGGGCCGTCAATTAATCACGTATTCCCCTGTATAATACGTGGTGAGGTTTGAGATTAACTCCCCCTCCCTTACCCAAAGTAACGTGTATTTTTTAGAACTTACAAAGAATCTTATATTTTTTAGACTATTAACTATAAATATATTAAATACACAAATACGTGATTGAGGAACTTGAGCAGGGCGATCACACTGCGTTTATGCTTTGTGACCTGTCAAAAGCTTTCGACTGCGTCTTACATGAAATTCTTCTGGAAAAATTGAACTATTACGGAGTTAGAGGTATTTCATTTCATTTAAAAAGAACCTATCTTACTAATCGTCAACAAGCAGTGATGCTCAACGGTACCTTATCAAAGTTTTAAATTATTTAGCATGGCATTCCGCAAGGGTCTGTTCTGGACCCGCTTTTATTTGTTATTTATGTGAACGATTTGTGCAAATATATGATGGCGTTCAAATCGTTTTTTTTGAGGATGACACCACTTTCATTCTGTCGGATAAAAATAATGATATGTTACATTCTCATCTTGACGGGGTATCCAATAGTGCTAATCAGTGGTTTCTATCTAAAAAAATGAAACTAAATGCTGAGAATACACAATACATCCAGATTTCTGCTAATAATCAAATTATCTCTAATTGTGTAAATAATAAAGTTAAATTACTGGGCATTACATTAGGTGATATACTCAACTGGTCTGCACATATTTCTCAACTGAAAAGAAAACTCTTGAATTCTTTAATTTTTCTTCACCAATTGAAGTACATCATTAGTGCAAATATATTAAAAACCTTATATTTTTCACTGTTACACTCCCATATTAGTTATGGTGTACAACTTTGGGGAAATTCATGTCATTCCATTCAAATATTTAGGATGTAAAAGAAGGCATTGAGAGTTCTGGCTACTATTCACATCACTGTCAAGAATATATTTTAAAAAACTTAGAATTATGCTATCGCCAACTTTATTTCATTATTACATTTTGATTGAAATCCATAAGAAGAAACCATCCTTGGTGAAACAATGTCAAATCTACGAACATAATACATGAAACGCTCACCACATTAGAATAAATCGATTTCGTCTTCACATTTTGAATGAAATCCATAAGAAGAAACCATCCTTTGTGAAACAATGTCATATCCATGAACATAACACATGAAACGCTCACCACATTAGAATAAATCGATTTCGTCTTCACCTATCGCAAAAAATTCCGTAGATTACCTTCTGTCTAGTATTTTGCCCCAAGATTTAAAAGAATTTAGTCTGAATACTTGCAAGAGAGAAAATTTTAAATTATTTGTTGAGGCATTGCTTCTATTCTGTCGAATACTTCAAAACACATTTTTGTGGTAACACACAAGTCACTACTTCTTTTTGATTTTCAAAGTTTTTACATATGTGATTGTTGTTATTTGCTTGTAAATTTTGTATGTAAAGCCAAACATGACTTGTTACAAACGTATTGTATTATGTATTATTATTATTATTACATATTTTTTAATGTACATTGTTCTCGGGCCACGGATTGGCAAGACTTTCTTCAACACTAATAACTGAATAAGCATCTTGCAAGTCAGTTAGGAATCACACGTTAAAAGGTAGGACCTCGTTAGTCCTTAGCTCGCACAAATATCTCAACTTCTGAGAGTTGTCGTTCGTATGGGGGCGACAGCTGTTTAACGTTAAAACAGATTTTAAACAGTTGTTGGCACTGACCTTTGTTGAAGATCAACATTGGCGTGCGGCACGCGGGGACTTCGTTCGTTACCTGGCAATGGCTAGTCAAAGTCAACACTACACGCCGCTTTTTGGTTAATAAATCGCACGTTTCACGAAAAAATAAGTACACGTGATATCTTACTACTCCCCCCCACTCCCCTTGTGACATTTCAAATTTTTGCTGAACCCCCTTTCAAGCCTCACGTGCTTAATGGACGGCCTCTGAGATTTCATATCAATACTCTTCCACATATTACATTGTGTAGCTTTCCCTTGTGTACGTATCTCTCACAATTCCATTAAGTAGAGAACAAAATCATTACTGGTGAGCCGTATATCGTCATGGAAACCGCAATATGACGTATGTCAAAAAATCAATTTTTTTTTATTTCACCACTATTGCCAACTTGTTGATCTGCATAACATGCAATAGGTAGTATATTAGTAAACCAATTAGAAACTGAGAATCCCCTCCTTGCATTAAGTCTATCTGATATCTGCTTGATGTTTGGTCACAAAAAATAGTCGTATGTCATAGAGGGTGATGAGTTTTATTTGTTTTCTTTCATTTTGGTCAGTGCAAGGTGTCGAATGTCAATACATTTCAAGTTTTGTTGACATTGTTCATAATATAGCTTATATCTGTTCTTCAATAAAAACATTGAAAGTAAGTAATTTTATACTCAATAATACCATTTTACAAAGAACAGGAGATCAACCACCAGCATTTAATGAGAATGTTGAAGCATTGCAGTACCTAGAATTGAAGGTACCAAATCATGAAATTTCTTTAGTAGTTTCCAGCAACTCTGATTTCAGCAGCGATTCTGATGAACAGTACAGACCTAGTAACAATTCAACTGCATCCATTGACTCGGATGATTCAATACAAGAAGCCAGCATCATCCAAGCTGAAAATAATGAACAATCAACTGTTGAAGGAATAGTTAGAAAAAGGTAAAAACTTAGGGGAAAGAGGAACGGCAGCGAGTATACAAGACCGAAGAATGCAAATATGCGCTTATTTGGCAAGTCCAATGTTGATTTCAAAAAGGATGCCTCTGGCAAATATAAACAAAACAAACAAAAAGATGAAAAGAAAATTGGTCCTTGTTCTAAAGGTCACACTCGCATAAAAAAGGGGGGGACCAAGACAAAGTTTTTTTTGTGACCAAATCGACGATGAAGAACGCAGTCGTCTTTTCTCAGAGTTCTGGGCTTTTCCCAACTGGGATTCTAAAAAAACTTATATAAAAGATAATGTACTCTATTCTGAGCCAAAATACAAGGGAATTGGTAGCATTGATGTCTCGAGAGAAAAAAACCACCTTCCGCTTTTATTTTTCAGTGAGTGATGGGAATAGGGGCAAAGTTAAAAAACAAGTTTGTAAATAAATGTTCATGCACATAATAAGCATTGGGGAAAGACCATTACGTGAATGGGTGCAACCGCCTGAAACCTCTAGCTCTCAGGCAAGCACTTCTATGGAAAATATATCTGCCTCAGGAAACGCAATAACAAAATTACTGGAGTGGCTGAATTCTTTGCCAAAGGTTGAATCAGATTTCTGCCGCGCCTCTTCGATAAACTGTACCAAGAACCAAAGAACCAGTCTGGGATAGTATGTGAGACTTTTATCGAAAATATATCGCAATATTTGAGTCTTTAGGAAAAACTAAAGTATCGAGGACGACGTTAAAAAAATTATGGACAAGATGAACTTGGCATTTTACACGCCAAAAAAAGATCAATGCAACGAATGTACCATGCATAAAAATGGAAGTCTAGATGAAGAATCGTATACAAAGCATATTAAAAAAAACAAGAAGCAATCGCCGAAAAAGAGGCTGACAAAACTGAAGCTGTTAAAAATAGTAGCGAAGTCAGATCTTATACAGTTGACCTACAAGCTGTGCTTCTGGAACCACTTTTGAATGCGGCGGCAAATTATTATAAAACTAAATCAAAAGTCCGCAGTCAGGTTTATTATAATTTGTCATCAAAAGATGTTTCGTGCTATGTTTGGCACGAAGGAAATGGTAGATTGGATAGAGATGTCTTGCTTTTATAGCAACTATGTACATCTCAAATGAATTAGCCCAGGCCGATTCCACAAAAAATAGTTATATGGAGTGATTGGAATGGTAATCAAAATAGGAACACCAAACTGTCTAATGCCCTATTAGCCTTGAGCATGAAGTACGGGTTAATTATTGAGCAAAAGTATCTTGAGGTGGGCTACACCCACATGGAAGTAGATGGATGCCATTCCGCAATTGAAACTAAGCTAAAGCATCGAAAGCGAGAAGTATTCCTTCCTGCAGACTAAATTTCAATTTTACAATCAGCACGACCTGACCAGTCATTCAAAACTTATTATTTGAACTATAATGACTTTGAAGAGTTTAATTTTGATCACTATACCTACCAGTATTCGGTCAGGGTATAATGCAGAAGATCCCTGTGTTAATGACTTCGTGGCCCTCCAGGCCACTTATAAACTTACATTTAGCGACGATTGGCTACCATTACCATGCCGTGTACGACGTTCAATAAACCTCAGCGATATTAGGCGGAACTTATATGACCGACCTGCCCAATTGAAAAAAGTAAGTTTGAACACCTTCAAAAGCTGAAAAAACTTATACCAGAAGATTACAGAAGCTTTTATGAATCTCTTCCATACAAAAATTGAGCTCATTATTAGTTTCAAATCTTTCTAATTTTTATTTCAAAATTAGGATTTTTAATTTTTTAACATAACAGTATTTTCAATTATTTGTCTTTTTCAAACTATTTTTATAAATAATAAAGAATTTTAGCATTTTTTTCATTTTCACCTACATACATACCATTCATTCTTAGAACAACTGAGGAAAAGTCATATGTCAACGAAAATTGAAAAAAATTCGTTTACAAAAGGTCGTATGTCAACGTAAATCATATAAAGCTAAAAATCTTGAAACAAAAATTATGTCATTATCATTCTAAGGTAAAATTAATAATGTTTGAGCATATAAGAAATAAATTGTAAGCAAAATGACATGTTGGAATAGTTTTTTGTCCCTCCTGTGGCTGACCACCCGTTGAGAAATTTTTTGAAAAACTATAATTTTTACTATACATTTGAGCGATAGATGAGCGAATAACAACTCATAATCATGAAAAGTCATAGTGCAAGCGTATTTCATCGATTTTAAATCAAAACATATTGGTCCTGACCCTTCGTGATAAGATTCGCAGATTCTGTTTGTTTCACAAACGAAATAAAATAAATTTGAACTATTGATACGATGATATCAGCATACATTTTTTATTCATGCAAAAAAGTTGCACTGTTGCAATATCGAAAAATAGCTCCACATAACGTTTCAGTCTGCGAAATTTCGAAAACGAATAAAATTTCAAATTATGAGAAAAAACGTAACACAGTGCATATTTTCATCTGAAAAATGTGTTATTATTGTATTAGATGAAAATATGTAGAACATATACAGAAGTTTTTTTCATATAGCTGGAACAAAAATCCTTTGGAAACAACTAGTTCCACATGAACATTGATTCATGCGAAAGGGGCAAATTTCCCACATTTTTGTTTTATGGTGGAGAAGTGAAAAGCCAAAAAACTAATCTGTCTTAATTACATCCCCTTCACAATTTTAATATTTCAAGTTATGAAAACTTTAGAATAAAAGAGTAAAAACGGACGCACATACGCTATACGTTGAAAAAATTAAGTAGATTTTTATTTTTCTCAAAAAATATTTATTCATTGATTAATTTCTATTTCATCCCCTCCAAAGTTTCTATCTCCTCGATTGTTGCAAAACGCCACGCCGTCATTTCAGGCGTCTCTTCAATCTTGGCAATAGGAAAAAGTCGCAGGGAACAAAATCAGGTGAATACGGTGGCTGAGGTATGAATACGGTGTTGTTTTTGGCAAAAAATTACGAACAAGTAATGACGAATGAGAAGGTGCATTATTGTGATGCCAAAGCCATGTCTTGTTCTTCCACAATAGCTGGCGCTTTTTTCGTATTGCTTCTCGCAAGCGGCGTTTAACTTCAAGATATTACTTCTAAGTGAGATGATTTGTCACCAATTATGACCTTTTTGAGCAAAGCGTCGTCATTTACATCTCCCTGACCTTATGTGGAAAGCTTATACCATTTGTAAATATCTTTCTGATTTATAGAACATTCAATTTATTTTTTGAACAGTCCACCTTTTAGGAAAATTGTGAGATAAGGTTTTTCTCATATAGACGTTTGAGGTTTGGATTGGATTTAGTAGTTAATAATTTGAATTGAAAAACGACTTCCACAACGTTGATAAAAAGTGAAACAGACACAGCCCTTGTTATGTTGTATAGCAATAGGGGTGGTTGAAGACGTAGAGGTGGATGAGTTCATCAAATCGTCCAGAACAACAAAAATTATGAAACTGATGATAACTTAAATCATCTAAAAGAGCAATTCGTTCAGGCCAGTTTCAACACCCTACACAGTAGGTTAATGGACTGATGGTTAATGGAATGATGATAACTGTAGTTAGTTACATAATTCTTTTCAAAAAGCCGAATCGTTTTCGAATTCTTGAGAGTAATGTATAAGCAATTTCAAGGAAAAACCCAAATTTACAACCAAAAGCGTTCATCTGAGAACGAGATAAAAAATATTATTTCATTGATTTTATTTTAGTTTAGCGGGCAAAATTTATATGAATTAGGTAATTTGCTAAGTATAATTTGAATATGCGGTAACTTTTCAAGGGGAGCGGATTTTTAATTTTGAAATTAAGTATCGAAATATTCGATATTTTTCTTTATAAGCTACTATTGAGAAAATGTGATAATTTGAAATGTGATATGATGATTTACTTTGCTCAATACTCGTCCGTTTGAAAGAAATACAGTAAAAATCTGTTCTTACCTTTATTGTCAGGTTCCTAATTTATTCACACTTTGATACTTAATGGCGAATTAACTTACCGAGAGGGTATTTATTGTATTTGACATCGGTTATCTTTTGACGTTAAATCACAAAAATATTATAATGTCTGGTTGCGATAATTAAATTGCTGATCAATCCATTTGTAATAATCTTCAAGTGCTGATTGCAATTGAAAATATTCATAATTCGTGGTACAGTCAAACTGAATAATTTTCATTTACTCAACACCGAAATCATTTATGTTTGAACTCCTTGCTCGAACAATAAAAAATCTACAAATATTTTTCCTGAGTTTGGAGATGAAAACTTAACATTCCTTCTTTCAATGAAACATTTCAAAGAGTGCATTTAAATAAAAAATCCTTCAGAATCATTTATCTATTCATTTATTCATTTATTCATTTCATACATTATTCTACAGGATAAACCCAATTACAGAATAGGGAGTAACAGTGGCATTTACAAATATGTACTTATATAATATAATTTGTGAATTTATATAAAAAAAATTGAAAACAGAACTATCAGTTAGCTGGATAATATTATAAGAAAAAACCACACAATTCAGTGTTCCATGTAAGTGAAATTTTACCATTCATTTAGTATATTGTGTAGAACTCCTGTGAATGATTTCTGATATAATTCCATAAAGAATGTATGATCTACACATCTACTTTTAAAATTGATTGCTTCCTTCCTTTCTTTGAAAGTTTTCCACTTTTTCATTTGTATCAAGTAAACAAGATAGCCTATATTATAATAAAAAAATGCACGATAATACTATGTCGTCAATGTTCTTCAGTATTTTCTCGCAATAAACTCGAAATATAGTCTCCCAGCATATTTATATCGTATTAGACTTGATAAAGTTGTTCGAAGTTCATAATATCTTGATGGAAACGTTCTCCTTGCTCTGCTGAAGAAGCCCCCATGTCACTTTTGAATTTATCTAAATGGGCATGCATCATATGTACTTTTTTGAAGACATCCTGCATTTTTTAACATATTCCCAACTAGCTGTTCATAGTCTGTTCATAGTCATTATTATTTTTAAAAAATCCAGACACTACTGCTTTGAATCTATTCAAACTCGCATTTTCAAGACTATTAAAAAAATTTGGTAATTTTTCATCGATACAAATTTACCTAATTTGTGAATCAAGCTGTGAATCAGCTGATGAACCGGTTTAGTTCTCGACACTGAACGAGATGATCACAACTCTGTCACCGAGTAAGAGCCCGTTTAGCAAAAAGCTCATATGAAAGCCGCAGAGATCGATTACCTCACTTCTGCGAAAACACAAGGATAAGCCATTACACGAGATCTTCTTCAATAACATCGAAGACCTTGGCTTATCAAAGCGCCTGACTTTCGCTATCCTCAGGTCGAGTGGGCTGAAGTCGGAAACAACACCTCAGTCTATCGCAGTCGCGTGATGGGTATAGAGGTTCCTGACACAAGGTGCAAGGCCCGCCGCGAGGTATCCGGGACCCTAATGTACTTGCTATCAGCATATGCGGTCTCCGCCTATATCCATCGACATAACGCGGCCGTAAGAGTGCTATATTATCATCTACGGCACTCTTTCGGTATTAACGAGACACCTATGTTGCCTTACGCTCCTGGGAATATGTAATCCGTTGTTGGAAACGAGAAGTGCCGAATTTATTGAAACTATTCGTTTTCCACTCTCAGGCTCATGTAGTCTTTCTAGACCACCAAAACAAGACGATATTTGTCGTGGAGTTTTCAGCTCCTGCCGAGGAGACAGACATCGTTCAAAAAGAGGAGGAATAACATATAGAATATAAAGATTTTTCCTTCGAACACCGCAGACTCTATCCAGACTACTCTATCAAGATGGTTGTTCTGATTATTGGAGTCCTTGGTGGAATCTTAAAATCATACCAGCTTGCCGCACTAAAACAGTACTCTTGGCCGTATAAATGCAGAAGGCTCTCATTCTTCGTTCACTGCGCTTGCTAAGGGCACATGATTCTCGGACCCAATGATCACTTACCCCACGGTGTGGGGAGTGGTCGTTGG
>WOGO01002843.1:0-15174 GCA_015342085.1 Leptinotarsa defecta | reverse complement strand
GTATTTGCCGCTGCCTACTATTTCTAATTCGTAAAACACCACCAAAAACCAATTTACGATCTAAAGAATGAAGGTAAAAAACATTTGAATTACTTTGGGAATATGAACTGCATCAGTCGTACCAACCATGCCATTAACCTTAAAACGTAAAATAAAGAGATATATAACCAAAAAGAAGCTCCGTACATTTTTTAACATTTTCATTGGAAAAATGTTGATTATTGAAGTAAAAAGTGTCAAAGAAGGAGGAGTAAGGTGTAAAGGTGCCCTAGTGAATGAATGCTTGTGTTTTTAAATAGTTTATTTTGTGAAAAAGAAGGCTGAAAAGTTGCCCTTTTCAGAACTTTGAAGGGCCGTAACTTTGTAAATAAGGGACAGCGCCGCTTTTTTCTTTCGGATTCGTAATCTACGCATCAAAATACGTAAGTACACGCAAAACTTTTTTCAAAATCGCCAGGTGTCCACAAAACGAAAATTTACCGAATTTACATGTTTCATTACATCAGGTTACTTACTGAAGCTATCTAGACCTTCAAAGAATAATGAATTAATTCCACTCTTATAGTTTATTCGGGATATATAAAATGTATTACATGTTCTTGTCTTATATGAATGAAGGTCACTATTTTGAACTAAATATCTGCTAAGATAGGCTGGTTGTATTCCACTCGTAATTTTGAAAATAAAAAGCATGCTCAAATAATACAGTATTTTATGTACCGGCTGCTACTGTAGAGTATTCAACATAGATTCAATAGGAGTATACTAGTTGCATCTCAAAATAATTCTCATACCTTGATTTTGTAGTTTCTGCAACTGTCCCATTTGATTTTGGTTGAATAGATACGTCATTGTCGCACAGTACCAAGCAAGTTGGAAAAATTCTTACTCCCTGAGATATCTTGGCGTGCGCTGTCTATGCCGTTGGAGTTACATACATATAATGTAACATAATATTGCTTATCTTGGATGGTTCTAAATAAAAGTCCGTGATATCATATATCTACCTCTTATGTAGTAGCCACCATATGCAGAATACTGAGCTTTGAATACAATTAAATTGTATACTTTTTTTTACAATGCATAATTTGGATTAACTGTCAAATTCTCATTCGTTTTAAGTATTCATCATAGATAAACTTTGTCTTGTACATTAAATAATTTGGATAAATCATTGGAAATTTATCACGATAAGATTAACTTGACGCATATCATTAAGCCGTTACGCGTCACGTGACAAATAGTTAAATGTCAGTTTGGCGTCTGAAATTTCAGAGGAAAAAATTATCGAATTTGGAAGTTGAACCCATTTATATTCACTGACTGGATACTTCGAGGTATCCTATGTTTGTAAGAGGTCGCGGCAACAAAGTGGAAGAAGCGGGAGCATTATAATCCCGATAGTTCCTGAAATTCCAGTTGGAGTTAACATGTTAAATTCTCTATCAGAAACATGCAATGTTTCTTGAGAATAAAGCATCACTATCAGAACTATAAGACGACCAGGGACGATGCGCCGGGGTGAAGGGGCGGTCTAAGCAATGAAGCGCCAACGCCGAGACCGCGACTTTAACGGGGATAGACGCGTGAGGGCAGACGTCGTTGACGGTTATGTTAGTTTTGCAAATTTCCTTTAGTTACTGTATTTTTGAAGTAAAAATATAAATTACTAGCTGTTGCCCGTGGCTTCGTCCGCGTAAAATTTGGTTTATTACATTGAGTTCCGTAAAAAACATTTTAAACAAATAGGTATAATATTTTTATAACAACCCGAAACTCCAGGTTTTCAACTTCAAAACTGACGAATTCAATACAATCTTCTGAACCCCTATTTTTCCCCTTGAGGGTGGAAATACCTGATTTCTTTTCTTGATGCTTATTTATGCTAGACAAAGAACCAACCTGCATATTTCAAGACTCTAGGTTTGGTAGCTTCGGCTGTACGTTAATATAAGAGTGTCAGTCAATCAATAGGTACTACAATCACGATTTCAACACCGTTTGCAAATTTTTTTTGTCCCTTGGGAGCTGCCTGACTTGTCCATTTAGTCCAAGTCTCCAGAAAACACTGCAGCCTATTGGACTTATTACGTTTATTCTCCCATCTTCTCATGACACCCGTTCCATCAGCTATCAGTCTCGTTCCCTGTACTAGTTTGTTCAGGTTCCGTGTTGGATGTTCGTCATATTCTTCTGGACGTAATTTTGTACGCCCACATATTGCCTGCCTCCTGTGATTCAGTGCCTCACATTCGCATAAGATGTGTAGAGCTGTTTCTATCCCTTCGTTGCATGATCTGAAGCTGAGGTCTCTGTTGTACAGCCCCATTTTATTTGCGACATACTACACATAAAAAATAAGGACAGAAATCAAACCAGCTGGAGTTTCTGGAAATCAGAGAGGGTGAATATTGGAATTCCCTATTGAATGGCAAATAGGAGGTTAATTCCACATATAGTAAGAGGTGAACTACTCACAATTTTTGAACCTTTCTCCATAATGCCAAATATTTCATTTAAATTCAAAGTTTACCTCCAAGAACTGAGATTGTAATTGTTTCACAAATTCTACCATCCATCTCAAAATTCACCTGACGTTCATTCACTATTAACCTATTGGGTGAGGTTGATGTTGTATATAAGAATTGTAGTCCAGAAAAAGTATACTATTTATTTCTACCAATGAATCTGCGGTGTTAGCGAAACTCGTCTAGAATTAAAAAATGTTTGTGAAAATTATTCAAATATGTTATCCTGTTCACGTATCAACTATATGTCAAAGATTTAGCTCGAATATTCTCATCACTGCAATTTCCTTCAGTGAAGGTAATTCATGGTTTACAGACTGAATGCGACGGTGAGTTCTATATGATATTGATTTATTTGTTTTGAAGGTTATTCCCAACAATATTTCTGAAGTGGTCGATATTGATGTATTCAAACTATGGTAATAAAAGAACCCAATATTGGATTTATTATTTAGGTGTATATATCGTAATTCCATATTATTTTGATTTTTCTTCATTCCATTTGTGATAAATTATTTTTTCCAATAGTGTGCTACACTCATTCCATTTCGTTGTTGAGAGCAGATATATTTTTATCTTAATGTTACGAATGATGAGTTAGAAAAACATTTGATCATTCAAACCAGAAATTGGAAAAAGAAGTATAATTAGAGAAACGAATAAATGGAAATATCTCATGGAAATATCTCATATCTCATTCTAGAATGAGTATTTTGAAGGGTTGAAAACTATAAAATAAATCCACATGGAATATCAAATACAGAAAAGAGTAGTTATTGCAACAGTTGGTTGATCAGTAATGATCAAATCTTGTATTGTGGAACGAAATATTTGTCAATTGGGTTTGTTTTTATGTTTATATTTATTGTCACCATAGACTGACGAGAATAATATTTTGCTCCACTATGCTACTAGTTTCTCTAGGATTTGAACCCGAATTTTTCCGAGATAATAGATATATAGAGATAATTGAATAAATGTTTATATCAGAGCACAGTAATTTCATTGTTGTATTAAAAGTATGTATGGTATGAAATCTTGAAACTTTACATACATTTCTCATGAAAATTACGTTCTCATCTGATTTGTTATACACCAAGACCAAAGTACTTGATATTCGCTAATTATTTTGTCACAGTCTTCTCATGTATCAACACAAAAATAAGAAAGTTTCGATTCGGATATCACATATACATAACACAAGACAGAAAACAAACGCCCTTAAAATACCAAAACCAGAAAAAACCATTGCACAAAGATGTCATACTTACCTAAGATCTAAATTATATAACACATTGGACATTGAGATGGAAAAAATTAATTCCCTAGAAATGTTTAAAAGTCATACAAAAAAATGGTTACTCAATGTACCTCGAGAATACTTACACCGATTTATCGATACAAAAAATAATTACTACATTACAAAACTATGATGGGCGATGATGCTGTGAAGAAAAGAATAATAAAAATAAATTGATGGTAGTTTCTCAACTTCTGAGATTTGTCGTTCGTATGGGGGTGACAGCTGATTAACGGAAAAACATTTACTTGTATTTTTGATATTGGTTACTGTAGTTATTTTTGTCAAATAAATATTTTTTTTTCACCGTAGTGTGCGCTTGTCAGGCCATATTCCTCGAAGCCCCGATACATTCGGGAGGGCACGCCAGCATTATCAACCAATGACCACTCCCCACACCGTGGGGTGAGTGATCATTGGGTCCGAGAATCATGTGCCCTGAGAAAACGCAGTGAGCCAAGAATGACAGCGTTCTGCATCTGTACGGCTAAGATTTCTGCCTTAGTGCGGCAAGACGGTATGATTTTAAGATTCCAGAGTTGAGAGGGCATAATTCCACCAAGGAATCCAATAATCAGAACAACCATCTTGACACAGTGATCTGGATAGAGTCTGCGGAGTTCGCAGAGAAAATCTCGATATTTTATCCGTTTTTCCTCCTCTTTTCTGACGATATTCGTCTTGCCAGGAGCTGAAACCTCCACGACAAATATCGTTTTGCTCTGGTGGTCGAGAAAGACTACATCAGACTTATTAGCTTGTATGAGCCTGAGGATGGGGAACGAATAGTTCCAATAACATTATTATTGTTATTATTATAATTATTAATATCCTTATTCGGCGATAATTGCATCAAAATTAATGAAATTCTCAAACAATTTGAATTGAGTAGTCAGTCACATATTTACTGAAATAGTAACTATATGATTTCGTATACATCAACAGAGAGAAAACGTGATTTTTACAACAGTGCCGATTAGATTAGAAACATATTTGTACCAGGATTGATGATGTAGCCAGTAATTAAATTCATGTCTCCATCTTTCATCTCCTCCGGCTATGTATATCCAATTTGAGAGCCGAAGCACTACACCGGAAAAGTTACTTCGCAAATTGCACATTCTTTGTAATCTTGTATCCGATGATGATATATGTTATAAGATGTGTATGTACATGAAATGAAAAAAATGTAATACGATGATAATTTGAGATGTTCTCGTCTTATGTAGTCGAATTAGTTGCTTGTACACAGAATGTGTTTACACAACAAATCTAAAGTAATGTATCTTCCTTCGATTATACATGAATAATATGAATTGAAGGGATTATATTTTTGGGAGTGATTAATTATTGGGAAAGAAAGTTTTTGGCTTTCTACTACTCCATTTCGATACAAAAATAGATGAGGGAATCTTCCAAAGAAAGGAAGTAATCAATTTAAAAATAAGTAACTCTATACATGGATGTGTAGATCATGCAAATAAGTAACTTTCAGACAAAAACTGAAAGAAAGTCCTCCTGAAACAGCTACTTTCTTATAAACATTGAATTACACGAAAGAAAAAAAATCTTTCGAAATAAATACTTCTATATGAACACTGAATTATACTCTACTCAGTTTGTAATGATCTACACATCCATGTATAGAGTTACTTATTTTTGAATTGATTATACTTCCTTCCTTTCTTTGGAAGATTCCCTCACCTTTTTTTTTTATCGAAATAGAGTAGCAGAAAGCCAAAAACTTTCTTTCCCAATGAATTATATCTTATGTCTTCAACTTGAAAATTGTTCCAAGTGATATAAGTGTTTATGCAGTTATTGTAGTATATTGTATCATATTAGCAAAAACGTAAGTCGCCACAAAACTGATTTATATTCATGCTTATTTGTGGAAACCGAAATCATTTGATAATGATAAAGGAACGACAGTAGAACTTTGTACTTAAAAAAATACCAACGGTAGCTTTATTTCAACAGGGATGAATGAAAGTTGAATGAATGAACAGTTGTCAAATAACGATATATATTCTAAACTTCTGAATGCAATTTTTATATTATAGAAGATCAGGAAAGCAAGCGATAATTGATTTCGTGCATGAATGATGACAGATAAAAATAAATTAAAACTATTGAAGAACATAATAGAAGAATTAGAGGCAAAGTGCGAGAAGCTGGTGAAGAAAAATACTAAGCGATGTACAAGGAGATACTAACCTTATTTCTTCAGTTCTTCAAAAATCATATGCCATTCTAGAGATCAATATTACTGATGAAGTAGTTGAATAATATATGTTCTGAAAAACAGCCAAAACCTGTAAATCATGAAAAATAATTTATTCAAAAATGTACACGAGCTGATGCCTTCACTGCTGAAGAAGCGACAAAACAAGAAATCCAATTTTGGGAGAAAGAAGGCAATGAACCCTTTAATACTGAAGGAAGATATTCTAATAGAGCACCAACTACTTTTATTCTCTTGAATAACCCAGAGCAAGAAGACATAAATGTTGACTTGAACCTAACCATTGACGAGCCGGCAAAGAAAACAAAAAACAATTGTCGATGAATCCAATGATAGACTTGAAAAAATCACTCGTAGTAACACCGCAAGTTCCCGAAAGGCAAAATAGATAACTTGAATTTTTGATATATTCTATGCAATTATTATTATATTAGTTCTATAGAGGGTGTTCCAAATCAAGTCGGCACCATTGCCAACTCTGTTATTATTGATGCTACGAATTCGATTGAATGGGCAATTTTAATGGTCTTCTCGATGCCGGAAACAAAAAAAAACTGACAGTGGCGTTTTCAAAATATTTCGTAGAATGATATTTTTTTAAATGAAGCACCATATATTTCATCATGTATTTCGATTCGTAATAACATTCTCAACAAAGCTCTTATAGAAAAAGTTTTCATTTCTTTCACTAGTACAAATATTTTTTTTTGTTTTGGCGACGAAAGAGTTATAATAAATATCGAGTATCTTCAAAAATACTGCCTTCTCATTGAAAACATATTTGGGCCCTTCTCTTGACACTACGTGTTGCTTTCAACACAATTCGGCCACCAATTCTAATAATTATAATTTCAATATAATTTTTCGGTTAATCTACATATATTATCATGTTTTATTTTGTACATCTCATTTTTACGCCACTGAAATGATGTGCTGGTTCTCCATTCTGCTGAAAAAAAATCATCTGACGAGCCTCCAGATCAATATTATTGAAAAAATCTTTCAACACTCTTGTTAATGAAATAATGTAACGAAGTTCCTTTAAAGAACCATGGTTGAAAAATGTAACGATAATTCTGCCCCTGAATAGACGGCACTAAACGATAATACTAAATGGTCTTGTGGGAATGGGCTAGAAATGGATTATGTCTACTCCAATAATGGACATTCTTTTTTCATACATCCCACAATTTAAAAAATCAGTCTTATCGCTTCATATAATATTTCTATAGAATTTGGATCTTGTGTTTGCACTGAACTCAACTCAACTAAGAAGAAATCTTATATTTCTTTAAAATTGGTTGTATATCGGTGGAATAGCTATTTCTCTAGATAAATCTCTGATGAAATTGTTTGGATTCACCTCAAAGTAGGCTATAACATCAATATCTTCAGATATTACAAAACGGTTTTTAGTTCTCCTCTTCCTGAAAACTTTTTCATTGTTCCTGAATCGACGATGAAGCACAGCAAAAAACGTCGATTAGATAATTCACGATCGGGAAACGTATTGCTGTAGTGTTGGAGAGCTCTTACGCTAGTTTTCTGACATTAAAAGTAGGATTCTGACATATCACATTTTTCTTGATGGGAAAACGGTATTTCGAGAAATATTTGAACAGTAGTTTGAGTCATGATATACTTGAGAATATTTGATAAATGGTATTTCTAAAAAGTTACAAGTATCATAATAATTTTGATTCATCAAATCAACTGCATTATTATGACGTTCCAGTATTTTCTGTTCTGTATAAAAACGGCTTCAATGTTCATTATAGCAGACATATTTTGATTCACGAAATGAATACGGCTAATGGAATGGCTTTGAGATGGAAATTTACGTTTTGTAAATTAATACGAGCGCGTCAGATATTGATAGTGTCAATGTCCTAGGTATTTTTAATAATGTTCGTATGTTACTCTGATCGTTTGCATGATGCGGGTGGTTGTATGTAAGGGTTAAAAGTGAAAAGAAAAAAAATTTAATCGAGCGCGTCAGATTTTCTGAGGGGGTGTTAGGTGCAATGAAAAAGCTTTCATTTAATAATTATAATTTGACCATTTCGATCTGACGCAAACTCGCGGCCATTATAATAATGTGCAAAGAAAATTTGCCATTTTGAAATACTCAAGCGCGCCAGATTAATATGTATATGGTTCATTTTTATGTTCTGGACGTGCTGTCTCATAATCTGACGATTATCTAGAGGGATATGCCTAATCTGACAAAAAAATAGTTTTTATTTATTTTTTTTCAAATCATTGAACTCAAATAATTGAAAAGCTCAGGAAATAGTATGCACATGAATAAGTGTATGTTTTCAAGTAGAATTCAATCAATTGATTAATCAATCATCATCTTCATCTTCATCACGAAGGAGTCTCTGTGATCAGCTGTGATGGCGTCATGGCAACATAATTCAGAGTGGGAACGGAGTAAGAGAGTAATAGATAGAGAAAAGATGAAAGAGGAATAGAAACGCGGAGAGGGAAATATAGGTATAACACAGCTACACACATTAAACTTTATCGACGAATTTTTGTCATTTCGGATTGCGGAAATCGTCAGATTATATATTTTTCGTTATTCTTGAATTATTTATTTCAAAATAAGAAAAATATCAGCTACGTTCGAGAATGTCGAAATGACGTTATTTTCTGCTGTCCTCGCTTTTCTCAAATTGTCAGACTATTGGAAAATACACTTTTTAGCATGTAATTGACTCACCCTACCTTAATCTGTCGCGCTCGAGAATTTCTGATGAACAATTTTTTTTTACTAATCTGATCCTTTATTCTTCACGGGCGGCCTCACATATGAGGCTCAGATTTGGTGGAGATACTTAATCGAGTACAAGGTATCCCCCTGTATATTAATCTGCCACGCTTTAGTAAATCCCGAAATCCCCGCTTGGGCTCCCCTATTACAAGTGAGTGGTACGCCGTCAGTAATAGAATATTGTATCAAAATAGACTGTTTGAACAATCATGAGATTTTATTCGACAAAACAAAGAAATTTTTTGTACTTGTGAAATAAATAAATATTTCCATCTAAGTCGCTCGTTCTCAACTTTAGGACGAAAGAAGATATGAAGTTTTGTTGTTGTATTATCATAAATTGAACGATGATACATAATTTCAACATCTTGATACATTCATTTACTGAACGTTTTATGATTCATACTCTGTAAACATGTTTGAATTGGCTTATATGGACATTAGGTGACTATTCTCTGGATTTGATATATTTGAAAATATATTTGAAAGCCTAACGGAGACTTGTCTCACTCCAGAAAGCAATTTAGATGTATTTTTTGTTTCAAATTATCATCTAATTCATGCAGATATGAATAGTAGAGGTGAGGATCTAGGGTTTTATATACCTCGAACTCTTTTCTTCAAGACAATTCTGTTTAAATCTGTTTAAAATCTGTTTTTCCGTTAACCAGCTGTCACACCCCTACGATCGACAGCCCTCAAAAGTCGAAACTTGAGCGAGCTAAAGATCAACGAGGTCTTACTTTTCAATGTGTGATTCTTCAACAACTCACTGCTGTTCTTGAGAAGTTATTGGTATCGATCACTTTATTGAAAAAATAAGTCATTGTCACGAAATTCATCAGGTACCCTGTTTTCTTTTGACGTGGGTAATTATAATTTCGTATCAAAGTTCATGTAACATATAGAGGGCACTACGTACGCTGTCATCATTATTTCAAATCGCCCTAACTTTTTTGACAGTAAAATTTTGATACTTGTCATAAAAAAACACAATTTCCACACCTCTTCCAAGTAAAAAAGGTACACTTCCTCAACATCGTTGGAGGTGATTGTTTTTGAGATATTCACAATTTTCTATATATGTAGATGCATATTACTTAGCTCCTAGGGTGCTTGGTTAAGTTGCTGAAAACATTACAAAAACTAAGTATAGGGTGGATCTCGTCAAAATAAACAACGTTTTCCTTTGAAATGTTCATCGAAAAGTCATTCTTTTTGGAGATACAAATTGTTGAAATTTTTCAAAACATGGTTGGTTTTTCTCATAAGTTTTTCGCAATGTTTCAAACTTTGCAATGATTAGAGGATGTTTCAAACTTTGCAATAATTAGAAGATGTAATTGGTATCCTTTCACCAACATGTGACCCACTTATGTTAGTAGGGGATATCAATATTAACTTACTAGAACCTGACTGGCGCACCAATCTTTTCTTTGAATTACTCAACTCATATGATCTTCAACAACTGATAAACTTGCTTATTCGTGTCAAATCAACCAATGCTACACTGATAGATGTCCTAGTGTGATCTGAACCTGACAATATTGAAACACTCGCTGTTTCAGATATTCAGGGCATAAGTTTTCAAAAAAAATGCATTCAGAACCCTTCTCATGTAAAATATGTTACTTTCAGAGATTTTTTCAAATTTAATACTGGCTATTTCTTCTCAGATTTGAATTCAGTTGATTAGGATTTCATCTACACTTTCAAGACCGTGAATGAAACAACAATAACATAATAGCTCTCTTTGATATATGCTCCTCTTCGCGTTGCAAGAACTACCAAACCACCAGCACCTTGGCTAACACATAATATTGAAGAAATCATACAAATCAAAGATACGGTTCTGACGAACTATAAAAAAACAAAACTTTCAATTGATTGAAAATACTATAAATGTCTCAGAAACTATTCTACAGCTGCAATACGATGTGAAAAGAAAGCGCACCTAAGTTTTTTCCCACGAACGAAAACTCAAAAACCTAGTGGAACACCCTAAGATCTCTTGATATTTCGAAATGAATAAACGATCTGGAATTCCTCAGGAACTTGACGATTCATCAAAAACCAATTTATATTTTTTTAATATCAGTCATGTGGATATAAATATGAAATTCTTAGAGAAAATCGTCAATTCCGTTTTTCAACCGTTACTTCTATCCATGTCCAACGCCATCTGAATGGTATTACAAGTAACGATATTTTCATCAAAATGATTAACTATATTGAGAAAAAACTCAATCGAATAACATTCATCTTCAAAAAGTTCGTCATCACTAACCGCTTTCCCATGGCATGGAAAAATGCCTTAGTGATACATATACTCAAAACCAGTAATCCCATCGACTCATTTCAACTACGCCCCATTAGTTTGTTGCCAACTTTATCCAAAGCCTTTGAACAAATTCTAAAAAAACAAAATACATAGTATGTTGTGAAACAAAATATTGTAACGGAAGTTCAGTCTGGATTCCGTGCATTTCATTCTGCCACGAACTTGAAAATGAAATGAACATTTGGAGACAAGCATCAAAATATTTTTACCGGAATTTTCTATCTTCCAGTTCCTTTCACTATGCACTGTGCATATCACGTTCAAAGACTGAAATAGATTCAAAAGGACTTTTTGAATGCATTATTCAGCTGAATTGTTCGGTTCGTTACTTTGTTTTTCAGGCCGTGATCCATTCAAGAATACAAACTTGAATCTCAAACAGAACAGATTTCATACATGTTCAAAACATGTAAATTTCAGTAGAAAAATGCTGACTGATGAAAGTTTTGTCTGAAAATAATATAAATATGTGTATTCTAACGTCACAAATGAATGAGACACATTTGATCTATGATATATTTGCCGTTTTGGTTGCTTTCCAACGCTCTGGCAACTTCATAACGCCATCTCAGTAGAATAAGATGTTCTTGCTGTTGAATAGTTATTCAATGTCTGATTCGATGACGTCTTTCAATTTGAGCTCTTCTTTCATTTAAATGCCTTTGAAAGCAATGGAATGAGTAACAATCTGAAACTGTTACTACATGGGCTGGAAAGTCTCGGATCCAACATATAAATGGTACTAGTCTTATTGCATTTACCGTTTTTTCAGCTAGTATTAACCTTCAAAAGATAGCTGTTGAATTTCATGATATTCTACACATAAGTTTGAGAGTACTTATACTTAGAGTCATACTCCTTCTGTTATTTTCGAAACAATGGATCAAAAATAATTTAGTGTTTTAATTTAACACTACCTCTTGATGGGAAAAAATACCGTTCAAGCGAAGCTTGAAAAGTGTTATAAGGGTTTCGCTCCATCGGAAACCACAATTGAACGATGGTTTGCTGACTTAAAACGTGGTCGTAGAAGTAGAAACATCGATAATGCAGAACGCAGTGGGCGTCCAAATGAGGCAGTAACATCAGAACACATAAAAAAATCCACAAAATTGCAGCCACCTCGTGGCTGCTTTCACACTGATAACAATGGGGATCAAATTCGTGGTCAGCAATGAGTTCACTCAATGACCTCAAAGAAAAATCCATAATCCCTTCAAATCACTCGTGAATGTGGATTTTTTTATTCGAATATATTCATTCAAGTATACGGAAAAAAACCCATATGTTGAAATATTTTGTCGGGGAGAAAATCAACCCCTACGACATTTAATATAATTTTTGAAGAAAAATCCATAATTTCTTTAAATATTTCACCGATAAAGATTCATTCCTTTGAATGAATTTAATTTGACATACAGAATGAGTTTCATGTGTTGAAATATTTTGCCGGGCAGGCCGCGTGTCTGTTGATCAATAAAATCGATCGTGTCTAGAGCGAAGTTGACAAGTGTATTGGTTTTTGATATCCAATCACAGATCTGATTATCCAATTTGACAGACGCCATTTTTGTTGTTATTGTTGTCAACTCGGTGTGAAAACAACTGTTACAATTATCTGATTAAAGAACGTTTTTATTTGTAAAAGGTAGGTCTCGGCGGGTGCCTATTTTGCTGCACAGTCCATGTTATTAGTTTACATTCCGAAAAATATTTTTTCAGGTTATTTTTCGATTGAATTTTACCATTACCACTTTCGATAAAATACAAAGTCTGAAATGAATGTCATATAAATAAAAGGGACCTACTAATTACACCACCTACCGTTTCAATTTTTCATTCTTCATTTTAGTACCAAAGTATTGCAAAATTTTCAAGTAAAATTCATCGATCACTTCAAAATCGACTCTTGGTGAGTTGTCGGAATCAGCTTTAACAAAAATAGGCTCAACATTCATTTTGAAATTATTTTGACAAAAATACGAAATTATGTGTAGAAACCATTGACATTAGAAATACCACATTTTCACATACACTACAGAGGGCGTTGGCTGACTGGATGATAATATGGCTAATATATCAGCTTTGTATATAGTTTGTCTATATACAATGATACCAGTAACGTTGAATTTCTTATTTTTGGTGGATGGCATGAATGCATATATTTGATGTATTTTATTAGAGTTCATGAACATTCAAAAACCATTTGAAATAACAGCTCGTTAAATTCTATTCAGAATCATATTCAGATATAACTTGCACTGTATCAGTCATCAAGGCAAATATTATTGTCCATTTTTATGCTTGATTCCTGGATTCGAGCGATCTTATTATTGTATATTTATTTGTTTGTTGCCTTCATTCCTAACAAAAATGAATGAATAATTACAGGAAATCTTAATTGATCGTTCATTTTCTCAGGAAAATGGAGTACCCATATCACATTCATTGGTTGATTCGACATTAACAATGTATGTCATGTCGGATCCTTCTGCTTGTTTTTGCAACATGGAATTTCAACTTTTTCTTAGCTGACAGCTCCCGTAGGAACAATTCGTTTTTTCATCGAGTTTAGTTTGTGTGTTTTGAAAGTGTTTCAGAGATTTATTTGAATATTAATATTGTGCAATCTTGTGCTGATTTTAACTGTACGGAAAGGTACAAGAAAACAGAAAGCGCATTGGTTTATAGATGACTTATTTCATATAATGAGTTCAGGTTCCCAAAGGATAAAATGGTGGAATCTTTCATTTTTCCGCATGAAGATTGCCCAATTGTTTATCCAAACGAATCTGTAATTTTTTGCTTTTGCTGCATCGCATGCTTCTTTGAAAAGTAGCTTGTTCTGCGTTGTGAGGTGTTCATTGAAATATAAATTTATCAGTTCTTCATTAATTCTGACGTCGTTTTTTGTACTAGTGCTTTTTCGACGATATTGCTTTGCTAAAGAACTACAATTTCGTTTCTTTTTCTTCTGGAGTTGAAACGTACTGTTATATTTTTGGGTATGTTTGGTTTCGCGGTGAGCAAAACCTATTCTGCCTTTTACATCTACACCCAAAAAGTTTGATATTTTTTCAACAACAAAGATCAGATTTTCATCGTTCTTTTCAGTTACCCCCTGAATCTCCACATCATTCATTCTTGAATGTTGTTCAAGCATGTTCAAGCTCCAAGCTGATAACCTGCTGCTTCGAAACTTCCTTTTCTTTTTTCGTTTTTTCAAAACTCTTTATTCAACCTACAACAGTTCCAGTGATTTTTCGAAGACAGTAATTTTATTAGAACCAAATGAGACCGAGTCAACGAGTTCATTCTGGTTCAGTTGGAATGCTCTCAATCCGTTACGAATTTGTATGATAATATTTGCGACACTCGACTCGCCCTTACCTCCTGAATCGTGTTCGTTATCATCGAAAACGTCCACAGCAGAAGAGACAGTAGGTGTATGGAAGTACTGCTAGCTTTTTTTGTAGCCGGAAGGTAATTCGAATTCGAGCCTGCGATGGCCTTCAATAGTTTAAGCTGATCGGCAGTTAAACCGATACTTTTTTTGTGATAAGAATACTTGCAAAAACCCAAACACTGAATGCCGCGTGCCTTTTTTGTTATAGTTTGTACACACGTTCCACATTTGGACTACATAATTATTTATTGATTATTGATCAGTAAATTTATCACTTTATTAGGAGATAAATACGGAGATAAAATAATGCGACCGAACTCGATTGACACATACACTTCATCTGTTTCGACTCAAAGGTGAAATTAATCCTAAATTCGTATTTAATGAGCTCAAAATGTATAATGTATGGTCCAGTTCCATGAATATATTACGTTATTGGTGAAGAAGATATGTATCTTTCGCTGTTCTGTAGTAGACCTGTTGTAATAACGGTAGAAAATGGAAAATAACAGGAACACACTAACACGACTATGACATTTTATTTATACACTACTTCAACTACTTGTTACAATGTG
>WOGO01002842.1:0-15176 GCA_015342085.1 Leptinotarsa defecta | reverse complement strand
TTGTAAGTTTTTTGAGATTATGGTTCCGAAGGGTGGAGTGGCTTGTGAGGATCACTCTGTTTTTCATTCCTAAGACCAGATTGATTTTTTGTTTGTTATCGTGAAATGATTGGTAATGCAGGAATCTACCTGAAGCGCCAGGTTTGGTGTACCAAGTCGTGATTAACGAATTGTCATGTCTCCTTATGAGTTTGGTATCGAGAAATGGAACACTGAAGTTCTCATCCTCATTTTCGATGGTAAATTGGAGATGTGGGTCATAGTTGTTGAAAATTCGGAGGACCTCTTCGATTCCATCATTCGGAACACTGAGTATTATGTCATCGACATATTTTTTTAAAAACGGTATTTGAAATTGTATGATATTTAAACATGAATTGACTAAGTCATCCATCACGTACTGGGCCAGGATAGGGGACACAGGGCTTCCCATAGGCATGCCGAGTGTTTGCTTGTAACAATTGTTGGAATATGAAAAAACTGTGGTTTCAAAGAGAAAATGGATCAAGTCCAGAAAAGTTTGAAGATTAATTTTGCAGTGATTAGAAATACTAGGCCAGTGTTTTTTTAACACTATTGAAGGCAAGGTCAAGGGTGATATTATTGAAAAGAGCTTTTACATCTAAGCTAATCAAGATATAATTGTTGGGAACATGAGATTCATTAATAAATTGACAAAATTCGAAAGAGTCTTTGACATAAAAATTGTTATCTTGATTATATGAGAGTGTCAAAATATCTGTGACTAATTGTGCAATTCCTTTATTAGGGCTGTTAATACCAGAAATAATTGGACGTAATTGAAGTTCTGCTTTATGAATTTTAGGAAGGCCATAGAATTTGTTGATGGTACCATTGTAAATTTTGTAATGTTTACTTTCCTGTTCAGTTAGACAACCTTTCTTTGTTAGGGAAGTAATTAAATTGTTGGATTTTTGTTGAATGGTGGATGACGGGTCTCTATGAAGGTGTGAGTAATATTGTGTGTCATTGAGGATGTTCATTGCGAGTTGATCATAGTGATTGGAATCTAAAATGGTGGTTACATTCATCTTGTCAGAAGGTATTACTTTGATTTGGGGATTGTTTTTTAAAAAAATTTTGGTTTTGTGATACAATTTTTGAATATTACTATCATTGCTGTGATCTTGATGTAGATGATTAGTGATGGCGTTGGTGGTTTGGTTGAGTATTATATTTCTTTGATCTTCATCAAGGTTACTGACAATGTGATCAATATCTGATAATAAATGTGGAATATTTATATTTTTAATGTTGGGTTCTATACTGAATTTAGGTCCCAGAGCTAAAAAGTTACTGACGTCTTGTGGGATATCCGTACTGCTAAGATTTTTTATCCAAGATGTTTGAAATTGAAGTTTAGCTGAACTACTTTGAATTAATCTGTTAAATTTGGAAATGTTAACATTCTTAACTTTGTGGAAACATCTGTTGTACTGTACAGAAAGTCTTCTATAGAAATCAGAAATTATGAAAAAAGGAAGTTTCCTAGTGAGAGTAATCTTAGTACTTGCCAGGGTTTTCTCAAAATTAGAAATGGTATCATGTGTTACTTTGATTTCTAAATTTAAAATACTATTTCTTAACCTGTGATTGAATCTGAGTGCTTTTCTTAAGGTGTGTCCTACAGCTGCCCCTGTTAGACTTTCTATGTTGTTCAAACCTTGTGTGATGTGTATTGGGAGAACGTTGTTTTTTCTGCATCTTAGTAAGAAATTTCTTCTGTTGTAGAGTTTTGCTAGCTTGGTGTTGATGGTTGCCACTTTTTTGAGTTCTTTCATAGTAGAGTACCCAAACTGGTTGGCAATGTCTTGATAGAAACCCATATCTATAAGTAGAGGTTGACGGTTAGCACGACTGGCTAAGTTAAGAAACAGCACGGGGATTGGAACGGGTGTGCAGTCGGAGACAAGAAAAATGAGAACTCTTTTTTCTGTTCAAGCTTTCGAGACTTTATTGACTCTTCTTCAGGAACTCTAGATGATAAGATGAAAATTTAACAATTGTCAAAATTTGTTGTACATTACTTACGAAAGTTGAGGTTATGTATATGAAGCAAGCATGAGAAGAATTGTTTTCTTAAAACACTTTGAAATTGTGATGATTTATGAACACTCATAATACTGGATAACTGGTTAAAACTGGGAACATTATAATAAAATGTGGATGGCACTAATAACATTAGATTGTTGAAAAATAAAATTTTGTAAAATTTTTATACATTTTGTGAAAGGGACATGTCCAAGTCAACTGTCAATTGTCTTGTCAGAAAAGACAGTTGACAGTTGACAGTTGACTTGGACATGTCCCTTTCACAAAATGTATAAAAATTTTAAATGACATGAAATGAACGAAATTACTTACTTACTTACTTAGTACTTACTTACTATTAATGCTGCTGATAAAGTGGTGTCTGTCTTTACCGATAATAGAAAAAATGAGGATGAAAAAAGGGAAATTACTAATTGAATTGAAATATGCCATATCAAGACCATCGACAAACACTATCGTGTTTATTAGGAAATGTAACATTTCACTCAAAAGTATTTAGGATAAATAAGGTTGAACATCTAGAATAGTCGAATAATCAAAGTAAAAAATGTGTCCATGTTCATGTTTGTCAAAAACCCAACAGTCCACCACTCATTTCCCAACCTTTAAGAAGTAAAAAGATTTTGTTGATTAACAAGTACCTAGGTCACGATTTTGTTATATAGAAGCAACCTTGTAACTTGCATCACATTTGAATTAAGTTTTTGAAACCAATTTTTCAATAAATCGATATTTTTTCCACTGATTCAACTGTGCTATTTTGGCAACATTACACAATCGTATCATTCGGCGTACAAGCGAGCCTGGCGGAGTCCTCTGAAAAATGACACATCTCCGGAAATCTCTTCCATCCTTAATATTCTCGCTCTATGCGGTTGTGCTGTAAACGAACCGAGACAAGCTAGTTTGGCATGAAATGAAGTAATATTTCTCCCCGGTTATGCTTCTATGTGGGGTCTGAGCGGCGGAGAGCCTGACCTGATGATCAGCCTGCAATTTCGCGCTACGGTCAGCATTCAGGTAATAACTGGTTCAGTCAGTGAATACTAAATAACTGTTGCGGTGTGCACTGGCTTCGAATTAGGAATCGAATGCCGTTCGAATGAGGTGTGGTGCTGCAAGTCAGAGATGAAATGTACACATACAATTCGTGTCCAAAAGAGATCCAATAATTCGGAAAATCGTATGGCTCTTGAGCTGGTCGTGCAAAGCCAAAACTTGAGATGAGTAATGTTTTGAGATTTCGATTATATTATGTATATTATAAAAAAATTGAAATAGTAACCTCAATAGTAAATTGAGACTTTTTCATTACACCATCATATCATCAAAGTTGATTTAATGTAAGTCACCACGTAATTTTGCTTGTCATGTTATTTCAAATGGCAAATTAGTTCAAAATGCAAATTCTTTTTATGATCAATCAACAATTCAGTTCAGTTACTAATTGTAAAATATAATGCACTTTCATTTATTGAGTTAAAACAGTGTGAATGAATCATCTAGCATAGGTCACCACTCAGGTCATTAGAACGTATCATATATTTTAACCAGATAAAGTTCTGAGACTAATTACTTTTTAAGTTATTTTGAAATTTTGGGATTGAAGCGAGTTGCAAAATTGTTCCACAATTTCTGAATGTTAACCAAAACAACCGTCGCATGAGCATAGCTTAGAAATTGTTGAATGACGGGAACGGTGATCCAAATTTGCTTAAAAGGATCATAACTGGTAACGAATTATATAGTTATGAGCCAAGACCAAAAATAGCACGCCAAGTTCGATCAAATGTCAGGCTGTTACTTACCTACTGTTTTCTTACCGTGGCAGTACATCAGAAGTCTGCTCACTCGTCGTTGTTTGTTTGTAAGTTTTTCGCGAAAAACAACTCCATAATCATGCTGCAGTTATGGTATTTATCATATTTCACTGCCTGTGACTTTTTTCCGTTCCCAAGATTGAATAGACCTATGAAAGAAAAGCGTTTTGCGACGATTGAGGAGATGAAATCAGAATCGCTGAGAGATCTCAAGAACATTCCAAAGAGTGTATATTAGAACTGATCCGAAGACTGAAAAAACGCTGGCACAAGTGTATTATATCTGAAGGGGACTACTTGGGAAACAAAATAGAAAATTGATGAATGAATTATTGTTTTTGAGGAAATTTATCTTTTTTTTTTGAAGAGACAGCATATGTCCGGCTTTGACTGAATTCCTAATATTTTTTAGAAGAATGGCTCTTGTTGTAAGCTCAATCAGAGGCTGGATCATTTCTTATTGGGCTAATTCTGATATATTTCTCTGAAAAGCCAATTAATTACTGTCAGCAATGTCCTATCAGCAATGTCAGTCCTAGTATTTTGATTTTTGAGACTAATTTCATTTTTATCAGTTATTTTAGATTTGAAACAGTTTTATATCCTTGAAACGAATTTAATAAAACAGTGAGTTTTTTCTGTTTCTCTATCAATTTTTACAAAAATACTAAATCGATATTGAATAATTTGTCACTGAGGGAAAAAATCAACATTCTGAAATTTTTTACTCTTTCCAATGGTTGCTTCAAAAGGAAAGTAATAAAATACACGGTCTAACCTCAGAGTTGAATGCACTCAACCTTACAATTTCTGTTTATTCCTCATTTCTCCAACTGGACTTCTCTGATTTTTGAGATCCAAGGCTTCAGAAGTAGCCACCTCAGACCTATCTTCTATAGTGCAGCGAGACACGTCCAAAACAATCTACTTGTTCTGTCCAATATATTCTGTTTTTATGCATTTACCTGTTCTTGTACTTTTAGTGGTTCTTATACTTTTATGCTTGTATGCTTTTTGAAATCTTTCTGACTATTTTATGATTTTGATAATACAAAGAAACCGTTGAGAAAAAAATTCTAATGATTAGTTGAAAGTAAATAATTCAAAAAATGATTTCATAAAGTCAGATTTTGAATCAATATATATAAGAACAAGGGAATTTACCTTATGAAGGTGTTAGCATCCTGATTATGATTTATTTGTAGTAGGTACTACTGCAGATCTGTAAAAATATAAACTTTAAATAATTGATATCTACAAGTCGAAATTGACGAAAAGGGTTTCTTTGTGTTCAGACTACCTCTCAAACAGTATGAAATGAAAAGTAGAAAAATTAACTGTTAAAACTCATTTGTTATGTCTCATCAGCATTGTTCATCAATTTTCCTTCACCAGTATATATAGAAACAGTTGTTTCTTTTAACTGTGACATACAAATGAAATGGTGATATCATAAGGAGTTCATATATGTGACTGTTAACTACCTATGTAACATTTCATTTTGAGGCAGGAGAAACTATGATACTTCGTTTGGAAGGCAAAGTGAACATTGTGAATAAGTCCTGAAAATATAACAAACATTGAAAAAATGTACATTTTATAAAACCAAACAATGTAAAACCGTGCATTATTTTGATATTTGATGCCATATCAATTCATAGTACTTGATAACATTTTTTCCCGTAAGAGAGCGAAAAGGTAAATAATGATGTTTGAAAATGTCCTTAAAGGACGAAACTGCACTAACGTTAGTTACAAATAAAAGTGGTAAAAACATAGAAAGTTTCAATTCTTTTTTCTTGAATATGATCTCCCACCACATAGTTACGGCTACATCCATCAGTTTATTTAAGTAATGAACAGTCACATGGATACATTTCCTATCAAATTACTATTCTATGGAAATTTTGAGGGTGGTGTCACCAAAGGATGGGGAAATCTATCTCAGTAGAGGTTATGATAGATAGAAAGATGTGTTGAATTGAGAATCTACCTGTTTTTGCATTTTTCATCAAAAACTGTTTTGAAATGATTTGTTTTCGGTGCCACAGAATGTATAAAATTGAAAAGTTTAATTGAAACTTTATTTATTGAAAAACCCATATGGCTGAAATGAGTGTTTGTGTGTGAACATTCTGTTCATAAGTGTTAATTGAATATAATGTTATAATCTGAACCAGCAGAGCTTGTTCATTTATTTTTCGCATTAAGACAAATCACCCGTTTCATATTTACAATCTGCAATTGTTTTCATGACCGTAAATGAGTCTAGTGTAGAACACCATTTAGTTTCTGCCTGAATAAAGGACTACGTTGTTAGCATAACTGTTTTCGCTAAATAGGTGAGTAATCTAGTCACTGCTGGATGGCGTGGGTAGTTCCTCAAGTTAAATTAATTAGGTGTTGAGCGCGCACGCCAACCTAGAATGGACTGGTAGGGGACATTTTCGAGAGTGAAAACGTAAAAGTTTGACCTCTCTCGAAGGAAAAGCGTAATTCTAGTATACAACAGGTGTTGAAGTGCTGAGGTTAATTTTGTATTATACCTCCTGGAATTGGGTTCCAGGATTTCACTTCGCCTGTATAATTTTGGGCAAGTTGTCGGCATTTGAGTCGTATAGTTTTAGTGACGACAATTGTTGGTTAAGGTGACTGCCCGTCCAATTTAGCTGGGATCATTTTGCATATCACGTGAGTCTATTTTCCACCATTTTGGGTATTCTTAGCATCACCATCACTCATTTGTTGAAGGTTTGGATGATCGCATTGACCATTTGATTCACCTCAGCGGACTTATTTGTTGCCGAAGCCGTGAGGAGAGAAAATTCTGCCCTTCTTGAAGGTATCATGATATTTTGTGTATAAAACTAAACATTATTCTAGTTTAGTCGTTTTTTGCTTTCTTATAGATAGGTTTCCTTGAGGAACTCAATTAAGTGAGAATCATATTGATTTCTTTTCATTTTTCTCTTAACTGTTCGTGAAAGAGTATGAATTTCACAGGGTTCTAGTGCAGGGCACAAAATATGGACTTTGTGGCCCAGTAAAGTCATTTCGGCCCTCAACACAGGAGCCGTCCATTGAAGCAGAGATATAATCCACAGGGAATGCCAACCGCCCTTTTTGCAGCAAGTACCATTACTGATGTTTACTCCTGGTATTCAATTATTATTTTCAACTGAACCGACTTTGACCATATCGGAAGAATAGTTATTTTTTTGTACATTTTCGCGTTTTGAGACCCTCAGTGGGTCATTGTTCCGTTTAAAGTATTTAGAAATTGTAAATTTAATGAATTGTCATACAAGGGACTCGTTCCTTGAACTACATCAATAGTTTATTTACTTATCATTACTATATATAAGTTAGGGTATTTTTTTGGGCTGTCGGACACTGTTCTATTGAAGTCTCGCCCTGACCACGCACTTGAATGCTTGTTTTAAAAGGGGGTGGATCCTGTAAACGTGATATGGCCATACCATGGTAACCTACCCCTGACTATAACTTCATCGCATTTGTCTTTCTAATTTCACCATTTATTACACCCTGAATATTTCTGACTGCTTACCCATTACCATAGTTACCGTCTAACGTTATGTAAGCAGGATTGTCGTGCTATATGGGTGAAAATAAACAGTGTTGGTGGCTTTATATTTTGATTTCACTAGACATACCTACCCGTTGAATTTCTAGTTACTCGACATCATTGTGTTCCACTATTTCTAGGTTTCGCGAGTGGATCATCACGAAAAGGCACTGGATGGTAAGGTAAACTTTGTGGCGCCCTGATAATTAAGAACTTTCTTATAAACCCCGCCTCCTCCACTGTTATAAAGCTAGGACGGCCCATGCCAGTGCCCTGTCGCCTTCAAGGGTAGAATAAGCGAGTCCCTATCAAAATAACATTATTTTCCCGAATTTTTGATACTTTAACAATTGTTGATACTTTGAAATATTTCGGCACTTTGAAATTTCGTCGGACTTAGAAATATTTTTCGATTTGCATTATTTCCCGAATTTTGATACTTTAAAAATTGTTGGTACTTTGAAATATTTTGGCACTTTCTTAGGACGTAGAAATATTTTTTGATTTGTATTGTTCTTCCGAGTTTTGACACTCAAACAATTGTTGATATTTTAAAATAGTTCGGCACTTTGAAATTTCGTCGGACTTACAAATATTTTTCGACTTGCATTATTTTCCCGAATTTTTGATACTTTAAAAATTGTTGGTATTTTGAAATATTTTGGCACTTTCTAAGGACGGCACTTTCTAGTTCGGCACTTTGAAATTTATTCGGACTTAAAGATATTTTTCGATTTCTACTAGTTTCGAAGTTTGGTACTTTAGTAATTGTACATACTTAGGAACATTGTGTTGCATTCCTGGACTAGGTCGGGAATTTAGATGGTTCAACAACCATCGATATCTTGAGGTAGTTCGTATTTCGAGAATCCTTTGGACTTGCAGTTAATTTTTTTATATTCGGGTTGAAATCAGATTGATACGGAATTTGGCGTCACATGTCAAAATGCTTCTCAGGTTTCAGAAAAGCTAATACTATCAATTCAATTTGTTGACCACGAGGGTTCAGTGTTTTCTCCAAGTCAGACATGCATCCATGGTTATCCCCAGAAATGCTGTATCATCTGAACTGTTGAGTGTTTGATCATTTATTGGAATTTGTACTTTTACGCACTGTCTTTGTCGATTGTGTGTGATGGGTCAGTCCCCATCAGAATCCTCAAATCCTTGTCCTGGTTACTGTAGATCGACCACTTTGGAGCTCATCTTCGAGTCCTAAATCTCCGGAACAAAATTTCGCAAACCAACGTCGAACAGTGTGTTCATCAAAACTATATCATTGCCTGGTTAATTTTTTGTTTTGTTTTTGAACAGCATCAGTACAAAATTCAGTACATCAGTACCAAATTTTCTATCAATCAGTATATACAACGAAACAGTGAAATATATATTTTTTGAGATATGGAACAAAATCTTTGAAACAACCTGATACATTGCCATTTGACAAAATTGTGGGAAAAACTTCTAGTTATGAGTCTTGCAGATTTCTGACATTTTCATTCGCTCCGGAAATATTCAGAATGAAAAATTCTCGCTAGATACGGAATTGAGAGCACTATAATAATAATAATAATAATGAAGCCTTTATTACCCAACAGTTAAAAACCATTCACAGGGTTAACTAAGTAAATATCGATCCTAATAATTAGTAAGTTACAATTTGAGAAAATGGATGAATATTATAATATAATAAATTAAAATAGAAAAAAAAACTATACCAGAAAATTACAAATTTTCCATGAAATACTGAGATGCAGTGTCAACAATATATTTTAAGGAATCACAATTGATATCACACAAATTTGAAATCAAATTGAAATTATTGCAAATGTCAAAGATAGGTGACTTGAGATACAAATTGGATAGCACCTCCATAGCATCCACATTGTTGTGAAGTAATTTATACCGAAAAATTATTCCAGCAAGTTTTCTGCGTAATTCAAGACTTTCAATACTGTACGTTATGGTAAGAGATTGATATGGAATACCTCTATCAGGATAGATACCATAAGATTTGAAGTGAATAAACTTCAGGAAACTACGTTGAACTTTTTCAATTTATGTATTATAGCAATTGTAGAATGGAGACCATAGAACAGAACCATATTCTAATTTTGACCTTACGTAGGCTACATAAAGTGTCAACAGGGCAGATATGTTTGGAAAAGATCTACAATTGCGAACTGTGAGGCCATAAACTCTCACTTACTTTCGATCTAATGTGGTTGGAAAAAGACAAATTTTGATCAAAATATACACCAAGATCTTTGATTGTGTTACTTCATGACAGTGAAATGGTATCTACTCGATAATTGTACTCGATGACTGACATTTTCCTACTATAAGACACTACTTGACATTTGGATGCATTGAAATATAGTTTGTTTACTCCACACCAAGTCTGTATATTTTCTAACTGTCGTTGCAATTTATTACAGTCTTCGATGGTGTCGACAGGTAAATATATTTTCAAATCATCTGCAAAAAATAACTTATTACAATCGACATAATTACTGAGGTCATTAATAAATAATAAGAACAGAAGTGGTCCGAAATTCGACCCCTGAGGTACTCCAGATGAAGGATTGTCATACCCAAGACGCGCTCTTATATTTTCTGTTTGCAATTTTTAGAATCCTTTTTTTAAATATCATCATCGATGCAAATGACTTTTAACAATTTTTTTCCCCGAAATATCTTTTATTGAACTTCTTCAAGATCACCTGAAAAGTTATAGAATGGTCGGGCAATTTTAAATTTTTTCAGTTCTAACCTTCCATGGTATATTTTTTCAGCATTTCCAAAATTTTGTTTAATTTTGTTCCTGGAAGTTGCACTTTCCTTTATTCACCTTCACGATATCGTTTGCTGAATATTTCATGTTATCTATTTGAACGTTTCAACGACGGGTATATTTGCAGAAAGTAATCATACTCTAATATCATTAGAGATTTGTGCAAATGCATCAGCTTTTGTAATCATAACTCAATTCAAGGATTACGAAACGTGAAAGGTAGAGGCAGTCTTAATAGTCATGAACCAAATTCACTTATTTTTTTTTACAAACACTGCAAATGAATGAAACAAAAAAATTAGTATATCACACTAATATTTATATGAAACAATCATTTGAATTATTCGAAGAAATAGATACAGTTGAAAACTATTAGGATTCAAACAAAATTTAATTCAGCTGAGTTGAGATATTACTAGACATGTATCTGGAGACGGATTTCCACCAAGCAAATAAAACCACAACAAAACAGCAACTATGTCGATTTCGACGAAATAAAAACTTGAATTGTCAAAATAAGAAACATTCAGGAAACTTTGTGTGCATGCGACTGTTTTCGAAATGTCTCGTCGGCAGGCGGAAAGATCAAAAGGTTTCGGTGTTTTTTCTCTGTTTTTGTGACCATAGTTTGTTATGTGGAAACAACACTATGCACTATTCAGTACACTACATAATTACTTTATTTGAAGTGTTAATCTGCCATGATTTAATACTTTCCATAATCTATTCCTATTTTTAACAATGATCTCATCCAGTATCTTGATGTTTGTTCGCTTTCGCTTCTTTCGCTCATAAGACTCGATCATCTAAAGAAGGCATAATGAAGTTTTCTGTTTCTGTTTTTAAAAACAAAAGCAGTCGCGAGCGAGTACGTTTGGTGAAAAACCACCTTAAAAGGTCCGAGCTAACCCATTGGTGAGTTTCCTTCTTTACATTAAGATGCAAGATTACATAAGAACGTGTTTTCTTATATATCTGATGATAAGTTTTATGAATTCGTCACAAAAAAGTTTCTATACTTTCCTAGATGAAATTGGACTACCTCAAATGTTAATCATTGTAATCACAGCTGCCGCGATTGTTTAGTTTTTTGGTTCATTATATGTCAATGTCTCTACAAAATGGTAACAAGTAAATATAATTATTTTCTGAAAGGTGGTTGGAAGGTGATAGAAACTAACCAAGAACTTCACAATCAGAAACTTGGAGATAAATTGCTCGCCAATCCCAACGGTTCTAGATCTTTCTGGTCGGTAGCTAAAGCTGTTGATTAGAACTATACAAAATCCACAATTCCACCACTAACACAAGCGGATGTTTCAATTGCAACCACAGCCATAGAAGAAGCCCTTAAATCTCATTTGCTTGCTTATTTATTGATTTATAATTTGTGTCATATTAGTGAAAACACTTGCTATGAATATTGTTGGTCAAGGTATGTACTATATTTCATGATACTTAAGTTTTATTTATTAGGCTTTATTTTCGAATATAGAGTGTGAAATCATTTGTATAAAAAAACTATTTTTCGTCATTCTTCAACATGTGCAACTAATTGCAACAACATAATACTTACGTTTTATGACACTTCAAAGTTTGTAGAATAAGTTTATGAAGCAAAATCATTTACAAGTATTCACATTTCATAGAATTTTTCTGTTGAAATTTACGCAAAATTATAGTTTAAAGTGATATTTTCTCCATTGTTACAGATTGTGGACGTTCTGTTATATCTATGACAAGAAAAAACTACACAAGCATGTTAGAGCAAGTCTTCAGCAACTGCTTGACAGAAAGCTCCAGGATTTGTAACAAAAATTGGTTGAAACAACCAAGTGTCCCCCTGAAAAAAGTGATGAACATTATACTACATGGTAAATTCTACAAGAGTCGCGTAACCGACAAAAATTCAAAGAAACAAATTCAAAAAGATTTTAAAGACAAGTTGGATATTCCTAAGGTTGGGTATGGCAACACTAATGACGGTAACACTTCACTAAGATTCTTCCAGAACGCTGAAGAAGCAGCTTCAATAACGGGCATCGACATAGAATTAATAAAAAAAATCAGAATAATATTGGGGGTTTTGTCATTTGGCTTTGAAATAAAATTAGAAAAATGTTCAAGCTTCGCTAAGAGTACAGCAGAAATGTACATAATAATAATAATAATAGTAATAATAAATTTTTATTTTTCAGTTACAAAGCATAAATGTATGAATACATTTCAGCAGTAACTGACAAAAACGTCATAATTATTATAGAAATGAATTTAAATGGTATGAACACTGTCATAAGTTATTAATATAAAAGAAGTAAAATATATAATTATATAGAAATATAAAAAATTCATAGAACCTACCGAATAATTTATACTCTTGGCAACCTACAGTTCACAAAATATTGGCCCACTCATCAAGCGTTATAGCTCATGCCTTGTTACCGATTGGACAATTATCGGAAGAAGCTACGGAAGCTCGAAATAAACACTTCCGACAGTACAGAGAGAGCTTTCCTAGAAAGTTTTCCAGAAGAGAGTACAACGAAGATATACTTAATCGACTTTTGCTTACTTTGGATCCATATCTTAGTAGCATGAGGCGAAAACAAAACAAACCGAAGCAACCGATTATTGCTGAGGCTAAGCAGTTTTTTAAATTGGATGACAGCCTTTCTCAGAAATAATATTCATTAAAACTTATGTTGAAGTGAAATCTGTTGACTATGCTAATAAGATCCACATTTTTTTGTAGTTTTATTTATTTGTCTCATTTTATGTCCTATGTAATAAACCTCTTTCAATACCAACAAAAATATTTTGTTTTATCTTCATTATTGATTTATCTTTTTTCATTAAGAATATCATATGTCAATTTCTATCCGTAACATTTTAAAAAAGCGAGAATTTATTTTTGGTCACGTTTTGAGTGCTTTTACCGCTCTGTGCGTCGATGGATATCTCTCATATACTGTCATCATCAACGCAGGTGTTCCCCAGAGATCCATATTGAGAATACAATTTATTGCTTTGCTGACAACAGCACACTTGTCTCGTCAATCCATTTGGATTCCAGAACATTGGCTGAGGCAGCAAGAGCTGCATAATTGCAGGATTTAGAAGTGACTTCGACTAGGTACAATTCAATGCCGCAAAAACTGAGGCATCGGTTTTCTCCAAGAAGATTAATGTCTCCGAACCGGATATTATAATCTCAGTTGGGGGTTAAAATGGACAGCAATATGTCTTGGCACAATCTTGTCGCTGAAATTGCAAATACTGCTCCTCCAAAGCTTGGAAAACTGTTCCGAACAACCGGAAAACTGTACACACCTCAGCAACTTTTGATGCTTCATAAAGCTCAGATCAGACCTTTGGAGTATGGTTCCCATGTATGGAGCTCCGCCCCTAAGCATACCCTGAAGCTGCTGGATTTCATCCAAGAAAGAGCCACTCGCCTAATTGAAGACGCAAACATCACTTGCAACCTTGATGATAGTCTGGAACATCGAAGAAATATTGGAGATTTGTCTCTCTTCTATAGATACTTTCACAAGACGTGTTCGAGTGACTTGGCACATTTGATTCCACCAAGTGCAGTACATATCAAAAATAAGCGACGGACTGTGACTGCTCATCGTTTTGAAGTTCAACTCAGTGCACTTCGAACTTCGCTGTTTAAGAAGTCCTTTGTTGTTGTGGAATAAACTTCCTGAGAAATCCAATGTGAATCGCTACTTCCACACAGGCACCGCTCTGAGAGCGCCTCAAGGATTTTCCTGTAGTGCTTGTGTTTTGTCCTTGAAAAAAAAAAGATTCTACGGGAAGACAAGTTTTCTCTATGAAAGTGAATGTGGCGGAATCGACCATCATATTGTTAGGGCACACATTTCCTCTAACTGCGTCTATTAATTTGTTGATTGTAACATCACTTTGGACACACTTTGAAACATTAAAAGCCGAAATCACGCATCATGAAAATGATTGCAGAATAAGAAAAAATGTTTATACCTCGTCACGACATTGTGCAAAAACTTTTCTGTTATAATGTTCAAACATTTCAATTGGATTTTACCTAAACTCAGGTGGAGTCATCATTCATTACCAAGGTAGAAGGTCACCTGATTAAAATTGTTAATATACAGGGTGTAACATAAGTACGTTAAAATATTCAAGTGACGTATTCCTGAGACACTTTTAGGAAATAAAGTCTATATGAACTTATGTCCGAAAATGCTTTGTTTTGGAGATACGACGTGTTGAAATTGATTTTTTGCTCGCTTTTTGAAAATAACTCTTGCGAAAAATAAGTTATTTGCAGGAAATTCGGTAGTAGGGGTTTTTTGACGTGGGAAATCATAAGTTCGTATTAATTTTCATGTAACATCTAGAGGACGCTGCGTACGCTGTCATTATTTATTTCAAATTACCCTAACTTTTCTGACAGTAAACTTTTGACACTTTTCATGAATAAACCTAATTCTCACACCTTTTCCAAGTAAAAAAGGTACACCTCCTCAATAACGCTGGAGGTGATCGTTTTCGAGATATTTACAATTTTCTATATCGATGCATATTACTTAGCTCCTAGTAGTATGTAAGTAAGTTTGTGGTGGATCTCGTCAAAATAAACATCTGTTTCCTATGAAATGTTTAACGAAGAATGATTCTTTTTCGAAATACACATTGTTGAAATTTTTCAAAACATGGTAGGAGTAGGAGCTCCATCGTGCATAAACCAAGAGTGATTTCGAAGACCAATGGGAACATCTTCCATAAGTTCAATAATTTGGTGCCCATATTATGAGATACACATAAACCAAATTGAAGCTATACAAAACACTTTCCTGAGGATCTGTGCATACAAGTTAGGTCTAAGAAGGGGAGAATATGCATACAACACCAT
>WOGO01002841.1:0-15176 GCA_015342085.1 Leptinotarsa defecta | reverse complement strand
AACGACAACCCTCAGAAGTCGAAACTTGTGCGAGCTAAGGATTAACGAGGTCTTACCTTTTAACGTGTGATTCCTAACACGGTAATAGTAATAATTAATAAATTAGTTTCAAAGCTAAGAAACTACCGATGACTCAGTACATCGTAAACTATGTACAAGCTGACATTCATAAAGTTCTCTATGATTAATTTACATTTTTCACTAGTTAAAGAAAAGGATGTTATATAAAAGTAAGTGTATTCTTTCGTCGACCTATGTTTTCAAAAAATACTAAATTGCCTAAATTAAAAAATATTCTGTAGCAGAATTATCCCAACTATGAGTGAAAAGTTGAAAATATAGTAAATTTACGGTATTACAGCTTTCAATTAATAACCCTCGAATATATTTTAGTAGGTTAAAAAAAACTGTGTATCTGCACGTGTTCTTGGTAAGATGTGGAATATATTTATTTTTTTTTCGTATCTATAATGAAAATATTGAAAATATCTAAAATAAAATATGAAACAGCTAACTATTTTTTATTATATATCATATACATATCACATATAAAAACTTCATTATAAAAATATATAATTCACAAGATTATTATGTATTTAAATTGAAATGGGTATAACTTTAGGAGAGATTGGTTTTGGAAAAAAGTGTATTAGTCTTCCAATTTCAAAAAATGATCGTTTGAATACAATCCTTCGTTTTTATTTTGTTAAAATAGTATTCAATAAATAATAAACTCATAAATTAATTGAAAAAATCTCACCAAGTTTTTCGTAGAACTGTTTCATCCTCAAATATAACTGAATATCTCTTATGGAAGACATTAGGGACATTATGCACAACTGGAAAACTATACACTTAAGAAAGATGGTACAAATGACTGTAACTCGGGTCAACAACAATCGAACAAACACGTTACTCTTACGGACACTGATCATCAACTGATGTATTATGAGTTACAGGTAGACGATGTTAAGGGTGAGATCGCCAGAGTGGGGGATAATCTAACCCCAGACTCAACTGGTCCAGCGTAATAAAAAGAGGGCATCACAACAATGGCTTTTTAGCAACTCCGCAAAAATCATGTTAATACCGAATTATGAATTCAGAAGAGGATAAAAAACTGAGGGGTAACTGAATCAGTTAAAAAAATGCTAAACAATAAAAAGTGATTTATTACAGGTAAGAAAACATTAAAAACTTCTGGGGGCAGGCAGATGCAAAAAACTGAGGCGTTGAAAAAATCTCACGATATTTTCAACAGGGGTCGATCGATGTGATAACAGTTGAAATTCATTGTTCGTGGGAAAAAACATAATTTTGGACATAGTTGAAAAAAAAGTTAAAAGCTATAGTTTCATTATTATTTGTTTGGTAGCATTGGGTAGCATTGAATATTTTGTATCTTATGTATAACGCAAATATTAATACAACTCTTGAGCAAGAGAAAAATATTAATAAATGATTTGTTGGATTCGACAGACATTATTTGTCAATTACTGTTCGGTTTTCTTATTGTACTCCCAGCAATGCCTTTCTCTTTATCTGAAATGATCAATAAATGCGACCGCACACAAAGTAATTTAAATTCATTCAGAATAAAAGTGTACTTGACATCAATTAAATGGACATCATTAGTTTTTACTGATGCAGCGACATGCAAATATACTGAGTACCTGTACTACAAATACAGGAAAACTTGCGAGAAGGTAAAATAAGAAACAAAAAAATGTAACTCATTACAATGGTATTACCCCTATACCTCTTGAATTTGAATAAGATTATTTGATATCAAAATGTTATGGTCAAAGTTGCTTCATTTAGCATCAGCTTGTACAACTTCAGCAAATAGAAAACATATTTTTCAAAAAAAAAAAATGAAATATTGAAAAAATGTAGTTATTTCCGATTCTTGAAATTACGAGTTTTCAGAGTTGATTTTGGTAATGTATTATCATAGATTTCATTATATGACCTCGCACTAGTCAATAACACATATCGGTATTACATAAATTTATATTATTCATGATTTTTTTCAATTATAGCCAGGACCATAATGAATAAAAACTGATCATTTTGATAATATATTCAGTAAATGAACAGAAAAAATTAATGAATATCTCTTTTTTGTTAGGTCGGATATAAATATATTTTCAGACCTCACAGTTTGATGAAAACGAAACAAAAATAAATTTATAACATCTGTAAGATATGTTCTTTATAAAAAAATTTAAAAATATATAAGACTTGATATTTTTAATAAGTGGTAAAAAGTACATGTTTTGTAGATGCCGTAACGATATCTTGATAGCTATTCATATCAACAGATGCATTCACAACAAAATATTTGGATCAATGAATAATCTAATCTAAGTAGAACTTAGATTCAAATGTGACATCGAATGATTTGATATATTTGGTGAAGTACATCTAGATGTGTCAATGAAATACGAAAGGAGAAACGGTTTCATGGCGAAATATTCAATAGTAAATATCCGGATCATCACTGCTCTCAGTCAACACTAAGTAATAGTGGTTAGGAATTCCATATGAATGATAGACACATCAAATATATTCTCTAACCAAATACAATTTGAACACGAGATGAAAAAAAATTGTCTTAATTGGCACGGAAAGGGAACCACACAAACTGACTAGAAACAAATTGATACCGAGACCGATGCCAGCAAAAATTCAATATACGCTTGTTTAGTTCGGTATATTGCACTTTTTTGATATCTCCACAAACCTAAATCAAGGGACGAGAAATTCGGTAACCTTGTCACCAGTCAATGCTGCTTCTTTCCTTAATCGCTTGCCGTGAAAATTGTTGTAGATCAATAGTACGGTGTCAATTATAGTGAAAATGGTGCCCTCACTGGTGCCCTTCTGGTGTGGACACCTAACAAGTAAATCGTATGAAACAACCAAAAATCTTCTGCAAACCGAATTTCTAGGAATTTTAATCAACATTTAACTCGACATCCAATGTCATTAAAATATTTTGGTGTGATTCTTACTATTCCTTGAAGTTGAAACTGACAGCCGGAAAAAAAATGAAATAAAACGTATACAGATACCTGTGTATTTGTAAAATGTTCATGTAATTCTTGATAACAGCTCTATTTTGTTTGGCCACCCTGTATATTTGAACCTTTTCTCACTCATTTTCAACCGATTGTCTAGAAATTTTTTCTATGACTCCCACATTACCGATGTTATACATACAAAACTATTTCAAAACTATTTCTGATTTTATTTTAATTGTTTTACGTTTTACGTATCCATCCTATTTCTTTACAGCAAAGAAATCTCTTTCCTGTATTGCCCCCATGCAGCGTATATAAACGCGCTGGCAAGCCAAAAGTCAAGAAATCATTCTTCCGCACTGTTTCGCACCGATGGTCCTCACAATGTAAAACCGTAGCTCCGTCACTTCGTTGTCTTTGTCCAGTTATGACGCAAATGTCACGTTATGGTGTTTTTCTAAATTACTATTAAGCCACTTTTTTCTTTCAAGAGTACTCTAGTACTTGAAGTCCTCGATTTAAACCCTATTAACCGAGTTTCCTGGCTCCGTGAACAACTAATTAACTATATGATGCTTTGACGGTTATTTAAATATGATTCCTCGAAAAAACAGTCATTGAGGTCATCGAGACAATCAGTTTATTTCAAAAGGTAAGTGGAGAAAAATCTGAAGTGTACGACTAAGATGATCTCATAAATGGTGTACGGGCTTTAAAAAATGATACAGGTATTAGTTTTTGTGTCAGAGATGAAGAGCATCACTAGATCATGCATTTGTACCTGTAGTGTATTCATTGATTTTTTTTTTATTTTGAAATATATTCAAAATAGTTGTGAACAAGTTCATCTTATTTGAAAGTGTTTCACCACCTGATTTACCTGCATTAACCCTCATAAGTATTCAGTGAACTTGACTGAATAAATTAAAAGCGATGCCTTCAAAATGTTGCACACTTACCGTATGACATACCCCACATTCGTATTATTTGAAAGTAGAAGATTAATTTTATTATATATGCATCTAAATGATCACACTCTATTTTAGTTTTTCAACAACATAGTAAAATTCGGTCAGAAACTTCCAAGAGAGCATCGGGTTAAGAAAGAGGAAGGAATAATTGATTTTTTGCTGAAATCTCAGCTACATTTCATTTGAGAGCTCAGAAAACTAACCAGCTGTCGATACCCTAAGAACCCTCAAAATCGAAACTTGTGCTGATAAAGATATGGAGTAGAAACTACGTCAATATTTCACAAAAACGCAGTATCTGTCGATTTTCGACTAAAAAATAGGACTATTTTTTAATACTGTTGACTTCGCCACCTTCTCCTCAAAGCAAATGTTGATTGAATATTGAAACTAATGATGGCTTTCGTCTGTAATATAATGAATATTGGTTTCGAAAATGTGGTCTGAATGCTGATGAACAATCAAGACATAATGTGGAGGAGCACCGTATCATTGAAACATCAACTGACCTTCATCCTACGGCAACTCTACGGCAACTCTACGGCAACTCTACGGCATTGAATTTGGGAGAAGGGGTCGCTATGAAAGGCCTCCAAGGTCACTAGATTTATCGCCCCTTGATTAATTTTTGTGAGGAAGACAAAAAGTCTTTGAAAAAGATTTTCGTCAATTTTTTTCAAAGTTGAGTCACTCAGGGATATAAATAGGTTTCCATTGTGATATTTTACGCTTGGTGATGAAATTAACGTAATCACTAAAAATTAAAAAATTATTTCCTTTCAATAAAAATAGAGGGTTTCCTGCATTTTGCTAAAATATTGACCCAGTTTATGAGAACGACTGCTTTGTTTCCTTCTAGTCACTCTGTATAGAAAATTCAATAATATATATTAAATTTCACATAAAAGGTTGTTATATATTCTTTGGATACAATTAATAGTTCAAATGAAATAGAGGACTATGTTTAGTTCTTGAGCCATAAAATTGAAGAAACATTTTTCATCAAAACTCTTTAAAAACATCAATTGTAGAGTGAGTAAGTACTAATTCAATACAAGAAGAAAAATAATGTAATACTTTTTTAAAGAACATTGGTATATTTGGTTAACACTTGATGAAAATCTGAGAAACGTATTGAAACATTTCCTTGCAGTTTTCAAATAAAATAGTTTAAAAAATGCTCCTGATGAGTTGAACATTTTTAAATAATTTGTGGTAGGAGAAGGAAACTTCACTCAATATATTTTTATTTTTTATTCTCAATTGGAAAACATTGAGTGTTTTTCCGATAACCAGCTGTCGCTATCTCACAAACAACCCTCAGAAGTTTAGATCTCTGCGAGTTCGAGAAACGAGATCCCACTTTTTGACGTGCGATTCTCAACAAGTATGCGACCATTTTAACATGTTTTAACATACTTCAATCATCTGTACACCTTGAGTAGGTTATTTGCATATAACTGATGAATATCTGCGGAATAAGTGAAAAAATTCAATCTCCATCACCTTTCACCATCATCATCATTCTAGTGACAAATAATTTGAACAGTGGTTGGCACAAAAGTTGAATTCGCCATAAACATTACTTTTTTTTGAATCGTAGATTTGAGATCTTTCGTAGAATTCAACTGTACTAATACGCAATTCTGAAGAAAATTGTTGACAAGCTTTCTGTTAGATATCATGGCATCTCTTAACATTACATGTTAGGCTAGATATGATCCGCAATGTGGTGTTCAAATGTCAAAGGGTCACTCGGACCAGCATGAAGCCATACTTTGATATTTATAGTTGCGGGGTCTCAGATTTATACTACACTCAACGAAACAATGCGAAGACGAGAAAGGTTATGATATAACGCAAATTGAGAACATGCGATACTCCCATGCATTTTTTTGATAGATTACATGGAGAACTTATTGTTCAGACTTCCTCTTTTCTATTGTGTCCCGCATACTGAATATATAATGGAATAGTTTCATTTTCCGTCTTCGATGAATTCAGTCCATGTACGCAGTGCAATTTTTTTTATGAAAAACACGAATTTTAATTTTTGCCATCATTGTTCGAAGGTTTGAATTTTTTTTATTTTTCTTTCTCATGACTTACATGACTAATCAGCTTGTTCATGAAGAAGGACGTGCATTTTTAGGAAATGAGGGTAAAAAAATTGCTTTCTAGAAAATTCTAGAATGTTCGGAAATAGTCTGAAACGTCGCGAACATTTCGGAACATCCCAGGTGAATGTGAAACATTATGGATGCTTCGAAAGTCTTTTTTGTATGGATTGGGGTACTATCCACTAGTAGAGCTACATAAAGCAAGATATTTCGACATTTTATACTTCATTTGATACCAAACATCACACAATCTCATATCAATTTCCTGAGCGAAACCGGGTACCTCAGCCATTAACTAATGATTATGACTTTTGATAAAATCCAGCCAAAAAAGTATGTTAACAAATATGAATTTTAATTTTGAATTGATAGGAACTTGAAGACAATATGAAATAAAAAGACCACTTCCAACCTACCAAATAATTCACTCCGTAAAAACGAAACTGCAACCTTTCCTCATTTCTAGTGTCGTTTATTTTTTTGCGTTTTAATTTCGAATCTCATGTTGTGTGGTGCAATTATAATGTCCATGAGAGATGACTTATATATTTGATGAAATTTAATATCGTATCCATCTGAATAATTTTCCGATAGCCACATTGGAAGTAACTTGCATCTTGAACATCAAAATTGGTACAGTAAGCTATTCCCAAAAGATAGACATATGACATCGTCGATTTTTTTCACCCAAAGACGATTGAGGATACTAACAATCGAAACGTCGGGACGTAACCTGGTCTGGAATCTTTTAATTTTTATTTTTATTTTTCATTAAGAATCACCAGGAGACTTCTGTGGGTGTGGTAATGAACGTGATACAAAATCTAAAGAAAAATTATCACAAATCTCAAAAGAACATTTCTTCAGGAATTGTCATTCACCAGGGATAAGAAGAAATAAGAAAAATCGAAAACGGATATTTAATGTCCGTTAACCTAGGAGCTTCTATTTGAATGGAATTTTACCAATTAAACGATTATGGTGATAAATCACTGGAGTTGTCGAATAAGCTAACTTGCTGTCCAAATGAAAAACTGAATCTCGGATAGGAAACTTCGGATTGAACATCTGTAAATGCCATCTTGTACGGTGTCAAAAGTGTTAATGAAGAAGTTGCTTGTTTTTTAAAATATTTTATAGTAACACCAGGACATAATTCAAATAAATTGACAAATTTCGGTTCCATTCGGATATACTAATTGAAATTGCCTGAATTTTGAGACGTCATCCAAATAAACTTCAGAATGAAGAACTTTTTCCTACTTCAATTGACTTAGTAAGATAAAAGACATCAAATTTAACCCTGATGGCCGTCCTCATCTTAACAGTTGCTTTAACTTTTGAAAATCAATTTAAATCTGTTTTATTTTTTTAACTAGCTATCGCACCCCTACGAACGACAACGAGATATAAAACATCTTCTTTGGCCAACTAATTTCACAAAAATATTCAAGAAAAGAAATAACTCTATATTATTTTCTATTCAAATAAAGGCTCAAATCATCATTATTAAAGTCAAGCCATACTTGAGTAAAAATCAAGTCATACTTAAGTAAAAATCAAGTCACATTTAAGTAGGTCGTTCATTAACAATTATTTGGCCAATACAATTTGATATAGTTAGTAGTTTTATTCATAGTAAAAATACCTCACTTGATACAAATGGCTTGCTGCTTCTGCATTTTTCCCGGTTTGTATACAACAGACTATCATATCCTATTTTTCATAATGCTCATACTGCATTGCGAATGTGTTTGGGAATTGAACAAAAACCCCTAATTGAAGAGCGTCTTTACTGATTAAAGAAAAATTTGACAGGTTGCATTCTGTTTTATCGCCGCATCCTCCAAAGGCTACTTGATCAAAGTGTACGTTTCAAAGTATACAGGAAAAAACCTGAAAGATCTGTATTTCAAAGATAACGGGAATATACAGGGTGTCTCGTTGAAAAAAATAGTTTTCCATCAATAACTATTGATATCTCATTTGGAAAAGTAAGTTATTTTACACCATTGAATTCTACGTAAAGCAGAAATGTTTTCATGGAAACAAGAAATTTTTGACAGGAAAAAAGTTACTGAAACGATAATATATATCGATATGGTTTTCACCATTAAGTTTGTCATAAAATTTGACCCCCAGACACAGCCATCAGTTTTAATCTATTCAGTTTGAAAACAGGACTTTCCCTTTGAAAGTGTCCAATTTGGCCCACTCTGTACAAAAATTTTACTTTCATACCTCAGCAAAATGAATTTTCCTTGAAGAGTTCACGATATATCTTATTATCTATTACAGACATATTTGTACGTTTTGTGCTACTTCAATATACGTAACATATTATTTTTGCTGCCGTTTCTTTAAAATATGATGTCAATAAGATTATATCAATGTACTAAGAAAATTCAGATGCAACTGAATTACAAAGTTTTTATTGGGTTGATTTTATTCGTTATTTATTCAACAGAGGCCACGAATAAAAACAGAAAAATTATCTGACATTCAGCTGAACGTTTTTGTGAAATCATAAAAAGAAACGTAAATCAAAAGATTCTTATCCCTTTCGTCCTCCAGAGCCGGGACCAGTGCTGATGTCCAGATAACATTCTTTAATTTTATAAAGTAAATCGCAGTGACCTGTGAGCAGATGTGGGTGCTGTGTGGGAATCTTGGAGTTGACCGCTCAACCCTTTGTCAACACAATGGCAAATGTTTTTGCTCCAATACTTTTCTATCCTTGATGAAAAATGATGAGCCATTTCAATGAATTCTGAAAGTTGTATATGGTGACACACTGTGAGAAAGAGTATACATACACATTGCCGATTGAAATAAAGATGCGTACATCACTGAATTCGTATCCAAAACAATGAATTTTTGAATGTTCATAAACGATGCCGGTAATTTTTATATGAAAATATATCGGATATTCCTTAGCATACATTTGTTATATTTAATGAAGAAAATACAGAACTCCCTAGTTGTAGAGTGAAAATGTTAATTATTTATCAGAAAAACACTTCATTGTGAGATTTTGACTACAGAGTTTCACAAAAATGCAACACGTGTTTCGCTATAGAATACCATCTTCAGGCGTATCCATACTCTATATTATACATAGTATACTATTTAGTTCTCTATAGTATATATAATATACTCTATAGTATAGACACGCCTCAAGAAACTATTGTATAACGAAACACGTCTTTCGTTTTAGTTAAATTATGGAAAACGATCGTTTTGACTTTCTACTTCTCCATCTTGATACAAAAACATGTGGGAATCTTCTAAAGAAAGGAAAGAAGCAATCAATTTCAAAAATGTAATTCTATACATTAATGTTCATGCAAAGAAGTAAATTTCAGACAAGAATTGGATGAAAAAACCCTTTCGAAACAGCTACTTTCATATAAACATTGAATACTTTTATATGAACACTGAATTATACAAAAAAAACACATTTCTCTATTCAGTTTGTATTCCGAACAGTCGTTATGGAATTGAAAACAGATATCATTCACAGTATTCCTACACAATATAGTAAACAAAAGAGGTAAAATTTCACTTACATGAAACACTGTCATATCGTCAACCAGTTTGGGACTGAATAGATGATAAGGCAAGTGGGATGACAATGTTACATGTGAGTGAAATTTTACCTCGTTCATTTATTAGAATGTGTAGGAATCCTGTGAGTGATATCTGATTCATTATGAATGTTTGGAATGCAAACTGAATAAAAAAAAGTGTTTCTGTATACTCAGTGTTCATATAAGAGTATTTGTTTCGAAAGTATTTTTTTCGTGTAATTCAGTGTGTATATGAAAGTAGCTGTTGCGAGAAGGCTTTTTCTTCCAGTTTGAATCTGAAAGTCACTTCTTTGTATTATCGACACATCTTTGTAAAGAATTACAATAACAAAAATTTGAAATTGATTGCTACTTTCGTTTTTTGGAGGATTCCCACATATTGTTGTATCAAGATGGAGACGTTGAAAGTCAAAACCTGTCTTTCCCAAAAAATGAACTTCTCCTAAGAATATACCCCTTCCAATTTGACATAAAATTGTGTAGTGAAAATCTCACAATAAAGTGTTTCTTGAATACGTTATTGATGTTCATCAAGTATCGATTCCATTACATATGTACATTTTTTAGGATGATAATATAAAAATTATTGAAAATGAAAAAACACATATTTTGGTTGAAGGTTATCTCGATAATTTTATGGAAATGAATGTTACCAACACGAAATCAGTGGTTTAAAGGTGAGTAGGGAACATAAGATTTCAGAAATTTCAGAGAGGAATCACTTTTTCATGTTTTTTTTCCGAAAGCTTATTGATTTGATGAAGATTCATCCTTCGTATTGTTTATATCGAATTATCTAAAATATCTTGTTTAAAAGACGTTGGTGGTGGATGAAAACTACTTGTGAAACAGAACAGAAACAAAAACACTTTTTTTTACCCAAATATAACTGTTCAAATGAATGCAGTTTCATCCTATAACGACATTAATGTATAAGTTTGAAATTTTCTTTAAAGAATGAAACTGCAGTAACGTCAGTTACAAATAAAAGTGAATGATTATAATAATATAATAGAATCCGATTGGATAGAATGTAACAGTACAAAATTCTGTTTGGTTCATTTTATTGAGACGTCACAATTTTCAAGAAATTGTTTTCTTCATCGTGCACAAATAGGAATACCTGACTTGGATTTGACATAAATTCTAAAATAGTTTGAAAATCTTTTTTGTCAATTTTCATCAAATGCTCTATTTCAAAAATTAGTTTTCTTTTTTCAGTGACTGAAAAAATATGTTGCAAATATATTATACGAAATAAGAAGAATTCATAAAAAGGTGAATATCAAATAAATACCTCATAATTTCATTAATCTGAGTAAACGAAAGACTTTGTAGCCACCATAAACATGACGAAATTGGGTGAAAATATTCTCGTTATCAGTATTTTTACCAAAACAAATGATTTACCTGAGAGATAACAGAGTTATTGCCTTGGCTATAGAAACCATGATTTATGGATACCCGCCTATGTGATTAGTTAACATGTGATTTGTTGATGAAATGTAAACCCAAAAATAATATACAAAGTGATGCATTCTCGGTTTGGTGGAGCAAGTATCATATTTGAATCAGCTATATTTTTGGGATCATATTCAGGAAAATAGAGGGTTTTAATCGTTGAAAATTAACTTTCAGAAAATTATTTGTCGTCGACATCATTGTACTGATAATAATAATAATAATAATAATATTCGTCTTTATTGTTTCCCAGCTGTAGTTGCTGATGTAACAAAAGGCGAAGTTCGGCTCAGTTAGCACAAGTGCTACTGAGTTGTTCTTCCAATCCAATGCAATCTTTATTATCCATCATCATTATCCAAGTTGCATACGTGGAGATACTCTGAATAAGTAATATTCATACTTTTTTGATGAATATAATACTTTTATATCTATATATTGAGAAGATAGAAACATGTACTGAATGGATGAATAACAAAAAAGAAAGTAACACACCTGAATAGAGTCAGAAGATTTCCTTCGCTTTACATTTCATAGAGTACCTAGGGGGTATTGCATGATACAATTTTTGATTCAATTCCAGAACCTTAAGCCACTGTCTAACTGAAAGTAGATAATCTTGACACACTTGTTTGTTGAATAATTCAATTTCAAATTGCATCTTTCCACAAGTCTCACAGTCAAGATGTCTTTAATAAAAACTGTTTTTTTTTGAACGAATATTATTTGTAGTGGTATACTCAACTCAATATCTTATTGATGTTCATACTCCTAAAAATAAAAAAATCAAAATGTAGAGATAAAAGTACTCGTTTTACAAGAGTATAACTCCATTTAAATAAAGTCCAGAGAGGAACTTATCCTATTTGTTAATAACTCTTCTTATGAAACATTTTGCTTTTATATTTTGTTAATGGAGTGACGTGAATGAATTTTACATGAAAGTACATTGCATTTGATTTCATGTCGGGAACAACCTATCTGTCCTCTTCAATTCCATAAGAATTTTTTAATATGGCCCTTGAAAATATTTCCAACTGTCATTTTGACGTTTTTTGATATTGAATATGATTCTCACAAATCAATCAACGTATTATCATCACCTACCAAACTCTGACCCTTTACCAGTTCATGACCATTGGCTCAGTCCGTACTCCAATACTCAGTATACTTTCATTATCAATATTTAAGTTGTATTGTAACTTTTGTTCTATATTATTCCACACCTTGATGAGTTTTTATTATTGAAATTGCGATGCATTGTGTTGTTTTTGCATCATCATGCACAAGCTTTATAGCTCCAGTGAGAAGTTCATTTATAAAAACATTCTTGGAAAACTTTGGTGATTTGCTTCGATTAAGTTATAATTATTTCAAATTTGAATTAAAATGACAATTTTGACGATTATACAAATTATTCATCCAACTTATATTGCAGAGAAATAAAAATCAAGAGATCAAATGACAGCAGTGCATTATCAGACATTTCAATTCATCAAATTCATTTGAAATTGAACATTTGTTAAACTTTTCGCATAAATACCGTATAAATACTTGAAGATATTTATTTCGACTCTCAAGGTCTGTAAACACCATCTCCGTGATTAAAGTAAGGACAAACAAATGAATCATAAAACATTCCTTTGAATTATTTCGAAAAAAATGCCTCTTGGAAAATTGTACATGATTCGAAATTCATTTGCAGCAATGTTTTTAAATAGTATGGAGCCCAAATTTTCATCAGAAGCCATGATAATATAAGCAACTAACTCTGTCTACTATTTCAGAGGCAACATTATCAAAAAAAAATCTGATTTATTATCTTTACTGGATATCAAAGCAGCCAATGTATAAGGATTTATTTTTAGACCATGATTTATAGATATCTTGTGAAAGTCACCAAATCTTAGAAATTGATGGCGCAGTGATAAGAAATTCATATAAAATTTATTCAAATCAGTAAACCCCAACAAGAATGATATAATGAATATCTCTTTTATATGGGGATGAATATACATTGAAATGTAATTTTATTTTTATTCTTGAATACCACTTGTAAAATATTCTGGGGGTCTCAAAAGGGGACGGACATCTGATAGAAAGTAATAGTATCATTCAGTTTTTGACGTTTTGAAAGTTAAAGCAATTTCGAGTCAATTTTCCAGAAATAACTTCTGCACTTGTGAAAAATCTATAGCAAAAATATCATAACTTTTTTGGCATTTGGTGCGAATATGTGGTCTTTTCATGAGTATGAATTACATGCATAACTGCATAATTGCAGATTCGCATTAGGTATGGTTACTTTGATTGCACATGACATTCTCTCTCATCTTCTTTTGTTTGGAATTTTGCCTTTGGGACACCCTTTATAGTATTAAATAGATTTGGCTCATAATTAAAGACTGGAACAACGAGAATACTCTATTTCAGTCTTTGAACATTGTCAAAAAAGAATTTGAAACGTATATCCATCGTTTTTCCTTGGAGTTTTTCATTTTTCACCGATTAGGTTTTCAGTATTGAAAAAGTTCAAAAAATATCATTTTTTTTCTCTCATATCGCAATGATAAAAATTTGAGGGTAATGAAATCATATGTATTACTTATTGCGTCATGGCTCCGAAGAATAATTTAGTTCGAAACGTTGGAAACGAAATAATCCTTTTTGTGAAAATAATAGATTCTGGGTACAACCAGGGTGGAAATTATTCGATCACTGGACGAATCAACTTATTCTTCCTTTGATTTTCAAAGAACAATGAACAATGTACTTCAGGAAGTGATTATTGCGTTTTTCAATTATTCACCAAACATTGACTTGCTGTCAACCAACCACTTATGGATGATAGATTTGAGAATTAACGATTCATTGATGAAATATTCTGACCTCTAGGTAACGGTATAATCCGCGAAGAGGTACGTATGTAGTGTTGGTCTCAAATTCTCCCACGCTACCTTACCTGCATGCTCTATATCAAGCAACGGTCCGAAAGGAAAAGGGTCACTTCATTCATTCATTCAACACTTGTTCCCCGGACAATGGTCAATATAATAGATCTATAACCTGTAGTGCAGAAATGTCCATTCTTCACAATAGTTAACCTACCGCTGATAGAATTTGATGTTTATTCCCCATTGTTAGTTTTCCATTAGCTCGAATAGAATTGAAGGTAACGATTGAATATTATATGAGATATGTCTATTCGATTAAAGAAAGGGTTAAAATTTACCATTAAACTAGTGGTTTCATAAATTTTTCCAGTTGAACACTTTTTTAAATATCTATATAACGTTATGGAATATAATTATTGTGGATATAAATGCTCAGAGTGATATCATGTCTTATAAACATTTCTAATGAAATTTCATGTCATTGTGTGATAAAAAAACATTGAAAGAAACTACAATAGTATTCTAAATTTTATTGACTCAATGAAAGTCAATTTGAATTGATGTGACTGGAAAGTAATGTGAGAAAAAGTGAATTTCATGATCTTTGGGACCATAGAACCTTCATTTATAATGAAAATGAAGTAGAAAATAATCCATCAACATTTTTCCAAAATCAAACTGACGAAAATTAAATATTGAAATTTATTAATAATTTGATAATTATAGTCTACCTGGTTCAACGAACTTTAATTAGGTGACATGAATGATACTAATACTACATTTTGAAAGGCTTTTTTGATTTGTATGGGGGTGAAAAATTCATTGAATACCAAGAATGAATTTTATTATCCCTTTCATCTACTTATAAAATATTTAAACGCTCTCTTGATAAAATATTATTGCTTTAAGAATTAGTTTGGGGTTCAGAAAAGTAGTGTTTCCAGTTCTGCTCTAAAAATTGCAGGCCTTGATAATATACAAGGTGTTTCACATCTTGAGGTTGCAGTCAAGGTCAATGATGAAAACTCTTTGCTAGTTTGTCAAGCTTTCGGAAATGTTTATTTCCTTCTTCAGGACAACTGAAAAGATGATTGTAAAAATATATGTATAAAAC